>JBBKCR010019915.1:0-12144 GCA_037577295.1 Ladigesia roloffi | reverse complement strand
TGTTCTGCTGAGGAAACAAAGTCACCTTCGACCTGGATGCCCTGGGGGTAAGCAAATAAACATCAAATTTTCATTTTGGGGTGAACTATCCCTTTAATTTGTGACAGTGGTTTGGAGGTGGCGGAGGGCTGTTTTAAATATCCCCTGGTGGAACAATATCTGAAGACCAAGCGTGGATCGTGGACACTGGCGTGGAAGTACCTGCTCTGTCGGGTTCTCACTCTTCTCACCTTGCTGCTAGCCTGCCTCTACCTGGCCTACTACATCTGGCAGGTGTCTCTCACGGACCAGTTCTCCTGCCATTTATACACAGGTGAGGTGATCTGAAGTGTTTCCTACATCCACACATCGGCTCCATTCTTCTCCGTTTGGAATCCCTCGGTCTAAAACAGATTGCTGATGTGTCAGGGACAGTAAGAGAATTAAATTAAATTGAAAAAGGAGTATAAGCAATTTGTGAATGAGAACATTAAAGTTGATTTGTGAAGGTACAACGGTATGAAATTACTTACAAGTGCTACTACATAAAAACACACCTTCAGATGTTTAAAGGCTAGGGAACTCCTCTTCTCCTAAATATGGCAGAATGTTTAAAAAAATTCCTAATGCCTGGTGGGTTATAGGCTGTATCAAATTGGTTTTAGATGTTTTTTTTACAGAAAAAAGGCAGATAACTAACATAGAAAAATTGATTTGTGAGGAATGTTTTTTATCCCATATTTCATAATACAAACTGCCTGTTGAATTGAGAGGTTAAGAGTTTAAGGGATATAATTCTGCACTACAGAATATTACAAAAGATGAAAAATTGTTCAGTAAATTCTAGTGTTTTACAAATGAGCATCCTGCACACTCCAGTACACTCAAGTATGTTTGAGTGTTTGTAGTTTGCTGTTGTCTAGTCTCTTTAATGGAGGTGCGCACTAATGTATGAACGGCACTAATAGCTGTGTTCGTGTGTATTTGTGTTGTCAGGTGCGCATTCAGGTGTGCGCTCAGGTGTGCTTGCGAATGAGAGTGCGGCCCCTGCAATGCAGTGCAAGCTGGTGGCCGTGGGTGTGTTCCGCCTGCTGAGCTGTATTAACGTGGGTGTGTACCTGTTGCTGATACCTGCTGTGCTGCACTCCGCTGTGTCCCCTGCTCGGCCACACCAGCATGGCCTTTTGCTCCGCCCTTACCGGCTCCTCCCAACCTTCGGCCATGTCCAGGGGCTGCAGGTGGCCACTCGTTTCTATGACGACCTGAGCCTTTACCTCCTCTTCTTGAAGGAGAACCTGAGTGAACTAAAGAGCTACAAGTGTCTACAGGTATGTGTGTGTGTGTAGGGGGGCTGCAGTGTTCAATCACTGACATTATTGCTCATGAACACTGAAGAAGGAACTGCATTACTAAATAACATCATCATCTGGTGGGATTAGGTCCAACTGTCACAAATCTCATATATAATGAGCACATAAAAAAGGATCAGTCTGGAGAACTCAATATTTTTATTGTTTGATATAAAACAAAGCACAGCACGCTCATGGGTACACAAACAATAAAAAAAAAACTAAACTGTACAATATTTCAGGACTATTATTGATATGCGTGGTGTTTTTTGTGTGCATGTACAGGTGTTAGAGCTGCTGGCAGAGGGGGAGAACGAAAGCTTTGACACAATGTGTCTTCTGAGGACTCTGGGACAGGTGAAGTCCGATCTGGTGGACAAAAAGCTGACCCCTGTTATAGATCACAACAGACAGTCAGCTCCTGAGAAAGAGGAAGCGGAATCATTTGAGCTGAAAGGTGAGGATGTGACAATTAAGCAACTAAATATTGTTGTTAAAAATGAAATATAGCATATCATTTCTAATTAGCAATGCATATTTTTTACAGTCACTTGTACAGGAGGAGATTTTCCCTCATTCTGGGGAAAAATGTTTACTTTTTGCTCAGAATTCATTTTGGGGTCTTTAAAAGGTTATGCCTGCTTTTATGAATGCTCAGTTAAGCTCATTTATATTATTACTTTTTTAATATTATTATTATTATATTTATATTATTACTTGCAATTAAATTCGAGAGCGCTATAAAACTGAGCTGCTGACTTGTGCAGTGTCTTGTATTCAGCATAGCTTTGTGTGAATTTTCCCTCCAGACGTCTCCACTGTGCAGCTGCATGATGGACAGCAGAAAGATCCCAGCTGTGGCTGTGGGAAGGATGTCAGACAGAGAGTCATCTGAATTTCATTTGAATCTCAGTGACTGTCTGTGTTTAGGGCAGAGGGACAAAAAAGCTGTGAGTTAACATCATGCCACATAATTCGTCCATTGTGCGCTTCTATGATGTGGTGGTGGAGTCTAGTGGGTAGGATACTTTCCTCTGGACCAAAAGGACATGGGTTAGAATCCTACATTTTGTGTACAACCACTGGGTTCCTAAACAAGACCCATAACCTCAATTTGCTCCAGGGAGACTGCCCTCTGAAGTTAGGGAATGGAAGTCGCTTTGGATGAAAACATCTGATAAATGGCATAAATCTAATATTAGGGCTGCATGTTATGGACAAAGTATTACTTTTCAGATTATATTGCTACATTGAGTAATTGCGATGCCTTTCAGTGTATTAAAGGGCCCATTCCATAATATTTATGCAAATAAAATGCTTGAATTTTGTAAACATTGTCATCATTCTAAAATGTATTTTTAGCCACCTGTCCACTCCTGTCCATATATAGATACTGAGCTGTAGAACATCCTATTTTTAAACAAAGACATTTACATCTTCTTACTCAGCAAGTTTATCCTCACCCATTCTTATTAATGTTTCAGACCTAAGCTGCCTTTTGAATGAGATATGAATAATGATGGATTCTGTAAGAATGAAAAGGTAATGGAAAAAATGAAACAGACAGTAAAAACAGAATATGTGCCCTTTAAAAACACATCAGACAATCAGGATCTTAAATGGTTAAAGATTATAATAATCTGATGTTTCATGTTTGAAGACCTCGATCAATCAGTAAACCAAGTAACTCACCGGTAGCTGTTATAGATCATCCCGTCAAGCACTGTGATTAGTTAGAGGCTTATTTTCATTTTGTAGATTCCTGATATCAGTATTAAAGAGACCGATACCACAATAAATAATAGGTACTTCTGCAAGTGTGTGTATCTAAACTGTGAAAATCAGGGACTTCTATAGTGAGACAGGAAGAAACTGTTTCATCAGTACATCGCTGTTCAGTCATGCTGGAATGTCATAATCAAATATTTGTTACATTTAAATTTGGTAGAAACACTTGCCTGTTTTTGCATGCTGAATGAAAATATGCAGTCTGTTAACCTATTGCACTATTATATACACAATACATAAATTAATGTATGATGCTGTAAAAAGCGGCTCTATTTTAGCATTTTCAAATGTTGAACTGGACTGTGACTGGAGCCTTAATGTTTGTAATAAAAGTCATGATGAATGTTGAACTAATTACAAGTGCTTTCATAATAAGGGCATGTCCTGTCTTCTCAGTTCCATAAGTTCTAAGTGAGAGAACCAGCATATGCAACCATTTTTAAAGGATAATGCAGGTATTATAGACCTAGATTTGTATACTGTGTATTTTTCAATGTAATGGCATGTCAATGTGTGTTCCCAAGATGTGACAAAAAACAAATAAATTAGTATTTGGGGATGGTAGATTTAACCGGGAAATATATTTATACACATCTCTATATACATTTGTATCTTAAGGCATAAATTGCCTTTTAAAATCATTGCAGATCTATGGTCCCATAATCCTCCATTCATAATGCATACTTATGCAACTTATAATATAATATAATATAATATAATATAATATAATATAATATAATATAATATAATATAATATAATATAACCAAAATAAGAGAGTATGCCATTGCAGTGAACAAGACTAATTAATTTTTAACCCTATAATTTTTTAATCCTATAAATCATTTTATGCTTTAATTTACAGACTCTAAAGTCTCTTATTTACGAGGCAAAGCATGATGGCGTGTAATTACTTATCTTGATTATGAAATGTATAAATGTGAAGGAAATAAATACATCTCTTGAATGGAGTAAATGTTTGTTGTCTTTCTCTTAGCAATGTTTAGCCAAATGGAGAGTCTGTTTGGTGCATACATGCATAAACATTTATTACTCTAATTACTGTGTTAGTTTTAGTTATTACACTAATGTGTGTGTTAGTTTCAGTCATATTTGTGTGGTTGGGAATGCAATCACACTACTGTTCTTGTTAAAGTTTCCTTTTTATTATTAATATTTTTATAGAAATTATAGGCACCTCTTCCCCTGCTGAATGTCAGCACTGCTCCAGCTGTACAATTGATCGATTGTTCAAGTATTGATCATTTAAGAAATGGTCGGGAGACCTCTGAAGCACATTTGTATAGAGAGAATGCTCGAGAGACTTAAGGTAGCAGGTTCAAAAACAGCTTAAAACATTATTTTTTTTGTATTTGCCTTTGCTGTCCACCACTCATTTTGAATGGTCCGCAGAGTCGTCTGCACATCCTGTCGAGCTTTCTGCCATAGTTGTCTGGTTTGGGATAAAGGGGTTTTTAGGGCTATCTGGTTTGTTTGTGCATATTGTTCAGGAGATTGTGTATTGTGTCCGAGTTGCTGTCAAACCAATCTTGGTGTTTTTTGCCCTTAAAGCCGATTTTCTGGGCTGCTGCGTCATGGAGGGCTGAGCTGATGGCTGTCCACTGTTCATCCAGCTGGTGGTCACCACTTAAAAGGAGTTCCAGGTCCCGCAATTTTTCAGAACCGCATTTCAGCAGGGGGGGCGCACCTTCAGTGGACTTTGGACACTATCATACGATGATACATACATACATACATACACACACAAATACATATGTGGTGATAGGACTAGTTAAGTGGATGCCTTGTTTATCTGTTTATTAGTAAAAGTTATTAATTACTGTTAGCGCGAGGGGTATATGAGTTCCACTCTCACTAGACGCGTCTCAATGCACATCCATACTGCACGGTAGGAACAATAATTTTCTGATATCAAGGTACAACCCATAATTTGGAGAATAAATAAATACCCATTCGTCAAACCAGTCCACTGTTGTTTCATTTAAGAAAAGGAAACGCTTGAGCGAGTCAACCAAGGCTGAATTTAGAACGAAGTTTCCACAATTACATTTATTAAAAACTACATTCCATAAAACATTTACAGATGGCATCTAACTGCTGGCTTTAAACTCATGTAAGCATCACATGTGGATTATCCGACTGTATTTTACTGTCATCTAAAGCTAACTTGCAGCTCTAATGGAAACACTTTTCTGGAGACTGAAATGTAGGTGATAGCAGAACTAGCTAAATTTAATGAAACTAGTTGCAGTTCCAGATAAGGCTACTCTTAAGTATGTATTGCACACCGCATCTCAACACCATTTGCATGCTATATATTTAAATGTTTATTAACGCTACTCCCAGCAATTTTACAACGAGAACGTTGGGAACTGAAATTAGCTTATCGTGGAGATGATTCGCAAAAACCTTTTTAGCACGTTGTCGTTGTCGTGATTCAGTCAGAGATCCGCTCCCCTTCACTCCTCTCGTATCGACTTGACTTATACATCAGAATTTGATTAAGGCCTCGTCTGCAGACATTTGAAAATGTTTACGCTCACCCACTACACTACAGTCCATAAAACATCTACCGATGACATCTAACTGCTGGCTTTAAACTCATATAAGCATCACATGTGGATTATCCATCTGTATTTTACTGTCATCTAAAGCTAACTGGCAGCTCTAATGGAAATACTTTTCTGGAGACTGAAATGTAGATGATAGCATAACTAGCTAAAGTTAACGAACCTAGCTGCAGTTCCAGATAAGGCTACTCTTAAATATGTATTGCACAGCGCATCTCAACACCACTTGCATGCTATATATTTTAACGTTTATTAACGCTACTCCCAGCAATTTTACAAAGAGAACTTTGAAAACCATCCTCACCTCCTCGTGGAGATGATTAGCAAAAAGCCTTCAGCACGTTGTCGTGAGTCAGTCAGAGATCTGCTCCCCTTCACTCCTCTTGTATCGACTTGAGTTTTACATCAGAATTTGATTAAGACCAAGTCTGCAGACTGCTTACGCTCACCCACTACACTCCAAACGCCTTCAGCAAGTTGTCGTCGCCGTGATTCAGTCAGAGATCCGCTCCCGTTCACTCCTCTTCAGTGCAGTCCTTGTTCACGTCAAATGCGCATGTCTACTGATTAATAAGAATTTAGGAGACAATTTACCGGGTATTTTTGACATTTTACATATATCCTGCAGGGAATTTACCAATAAATGGTGTGTAGAATTCTAACTATGTTTTACTTAATACAATTACGTGATTGAGTATAGTTTATCTAATATTATAGTGAAATTGACAGAATGTTGTAATTTTAGGTATAACATACACATTTAACTATAGATTATTTACAACACCCCAAAGTCATTTTTTGCAGTGTAATATGCTACCGTTGGTACAGACATGACAGAAGAAACATATGCTTGTGCAAAGAAGCAACTGTTGAACTGTGATTTATGATATTTTATTAATATGTAAATAATTGGTAATCCTCCCCCCACGCCTGTAAAAGTATTTTATGTAGACACCAGCTCATATTTGTGTATTTTTAAAGTTAGTTTGTTAATTTACATTTATTTTTATTCTAGAATTGTTAATGACAACAAAGCAATTTTAATTTTTTAATCCAAACTCAAATTCTATATGTTGGAAACCATACTCCAGATTGAAATATTTAAAAAATATATTTTTACATTTGTTGTTAGTCCTATAAAAATGGACCTTATTGCTTCACTGTAGTTAGGATAGAATGTGTACAACTCTTTTCCAAAATATGGTAAACATTGCAAAATTATACCATGAACTAGTGATGCGCGGGTCCGGTATTTTTCCAACCCGCGGGTCCGCTTTTATGAAATTATTTGGCCCGCCCTAGCCCGCCCCGCACCACTGTATCTATTTTTACAACCCGCCCCGCACCCGCGACCAGTAAATAGACATACTAGGCATTGTCCGCGGGTTACGAGACGACCCGCGCATCACTATCATGAACCCTTCAAATAGGCCTCAAGTAGTTTAAAATTACTCTTCAATGCAACATTAAACATCTTCATAGCAGATCGTATTATGATAGCTACTGAAGTGACCTGCAGTGGTTTGGTGATGGCCTTAACTAATTTAAGGATTTTATCTCATGTCAAACATGACAAAGATGAACAACTAC
Organism: Ladigesia roloffi; assembly: GCA_037577295.1. Taxonomy (NCBI): domain Eukaryota; kingdom Metazoa; phylum Chordata; class Actinopteri; order Characiformes; family Alestidae; genus Ladigesia; species Ladigesia roloffi. Next base: position 4,849 of record JBBKCR010019915.1, on the reverse strand, counting down.
ATATTGATAGGGCTGTTTTTAATTTTAATATATTCTTATATATCACTATTAAAAATCCCCATATCAGGTATGGATATAGAATGATAGCTACTGAAGTAGCCTGTGTTGCTTTGCTGATAGCTTTATTTAATTTTGGGATTGTATCCTATCTCAAACATGGGGAAGATGAAGAAATAAATACAGAGAGAGCTATTTTTTTTATTTTTCCTAAATGCGACAGCAAAAGATTTCCATATCATGTATGGACATAATATGATAGCTACTGAACTGATTAGCTGTGGTTTGGTGATGGCCTTAACTAAGCTAGGGATTTATATCCAATGTCAAAAATGAGTTTCCCTTAAAGAGCAAATGTCTTCTAACGGATACCGCAAGCCTTTCAGAATATGTGCACCACTTTTTAAAGCGCGGCAGTCTTCACCACAGAACACGGTTTCCTGGGTTCTGGTACGCTCCTCACGCTTGGCACGTCAACTTCTTGTTTCTTTTTTCTGTAAAGGTTTTCTTGTTTGTTGACGATTATATTCCAGGGTGTGTGTATCTCGATTATCCGGATCTTGTGTGCTTCACGCCGACTCCCTATTTTTCTTTTAATTAAGTTTTTCCATGTATCGAAGTTCCTCTTTCAGATTGTATCAGCAATCGTTACTGGCATAAGTTGCTGTTTGTTAGCTCGTGTGTGCTAACACCAGGTATGAATTCACATTTTTTTTCTTTTTGTAACGCGTATTTTATGGTTTGTTTCATGCTCTTTCACTAGTTTGCTTGTTTCCGGTAGGGAGTTTCGGACCCGATGTATAAAGCTACTGACTGAAACTGGGCTTCATACAAGTGCTGCTTTTTTGTTTTATTTGGTGCTTCTACAGTTTTGTGTGTGTATGTGTGTGTGAGCGTGCACATGAAGGTGAATTGGACCATGAAGAGTGAATAATTAGTCAGCTGTTTTAGGTGTTGATTGTTTACTGTGAGGTGAATTAGATTTATGTGTTCATTTTAGTACAATTTAAGTAAGCATTGTTTATGGGATTCACGCCTAGACCCAGGGATTTTGAAGCTGCATACCTATGCTTACAGCACACAGAAATTCTCGGAGTGGATTTTATCCTCTCTAACAACATTCCGGGCTGCCTAAATGTGCTTTGTAACACATAGACTACCAGTTAAAAGTTATAGAACACCCCAGTGTTTCAAGCTTTTCATAGATATTAAAAATTGAGCTCTTCAAGTCCAGTGAATAGCATGGTTCAAAGGACAGTGCTGAACTGCAATAGGTTATAAGTGGTGAGGTTACCGAGAAGTGGGAAATAATTCTGTAGCACCATGCAGGACCTTTGGTATGTGCAGAGTTTGTTGTGTTTGCCCTACTGAAAGGTGTCCCAAAACATAAGTCCAAGATTCTGCAGAACTACCTCAAAAAGAAGATAACCTGGAAAACAGAATTGGCCAGAAGTGTCCAGTCTTAAACCACAAATCTTACAGATTAATTTTAAACAATGAACATTGTGTTTTTTTTTTGTTTTTGGCATCACAGAGTCATTTTCTGTGCTTAATTATCTGGCTATGAAATAAATATTAAATACTATAGATTTGTCATGAAGACTATAGGTTTCCCTGTGAGAACCAATTAAATATCTCCATTTCTACAGCTGCTCAAGTTGAGGGCATTCCGTTACGCTCAAAAGTGGTCAATCTGTCAATACATATTTTATGCGCAATGATGCATTTTTATACTGATAATGAATTGTCAATTATATATACAAACTGTTAAACTGAAGCACTGAACAATATAAAGTTCAAAAATTCCAAAAAAAGGTAAAATACATCCAAACCTGAATTGTACATGAGGATACAAAACAGCCTTGGAGTCCATAGGGGGTGGAGCCCTTTTAGTGGGAGGGAAGTCAAACCTGATAGTCACAGGCAGGTGTGACTGTTTATGCATGTCTGGCAACGCGTCACTTCACACATTAATTCATGATGCAGGTCTCATGCTTAGAGGAGTGGACATCAGTCTCGGATCTACACAAGATGGGTAAGGGACTAAAAACATATAATTTAAGTTTTTGTGCATTTGTTCATTTATTTTGAGAACAATTTTAAGGTGAATTTGTGTCTAGTGGAGAGTCAAGACATGACAGATATACAAGAAATATTCAAAGAATATTCTGCTGTGTTCTTTGAAACAGGTGTCAGTGATGTCAGTCACTGGTTTGAATGAATTGAGAATGAGTGTTTTAGCCACATTTGTGTGTGAATTTATGTTTGATTTCCATAAGTGAACTAGAAATAATCCTGGAGCTACTACTACTACCACTAATAATAATAATAATGTCCTGTCTACTTGTTAATGGCTGTTCACACACAATTTACAGTGCTGTTATATGAAGTATTTACAGTGCTGTGAATAAGTATCTGATTTCTTAATTTTTTGCATGTTTCTCACTCTGACTGGTTTTAATATTAGGAAAAGAAATTGCAAGTAAATACAAAATGCTGTTTTTAAATTATTGTATTTAGTTAGGACAAAACATCCAAATATATAGGGCCCTATGTGAAAAAGTATGTGGAAAAGGACAGAATTCATGTTTCCATTTATTACATCAAACTCTCCATGTACGCACTATTTGTGGGCCGGCCACTACTAGGAAGGTTCACCACTGCTCCATGTTTTCTCCATTGGTAATATTGGCTCTCACAATGTTTCAAGGAATTCACAAAGCTTTAGAGATGACTTTGTAAACTTTTCTAGACAGATAGCTCTAAATGTATGTGTTTCTCATCTGTTCCTGAATTTCTTTATATTGAGGCATGATGTCTTCCTTTTCTGGGATCTGTAAACCAACATTTTTAGTGACCTCATGGTTCTGCAGGTCTGGAAATAATCAGGCCAGGGCATGGCTAGATGTGATTAACCAAAGTTGATATTGCAAGGGGGAGCATTTACTTTGTCACATAGGACCATGTAGGTTTGGAAAGGTTTTTTTCCCCTAAATATATACAATCATCACTTAAAAACTGCATTTTGTATATACTTGGGTTATCTTTGTCTAATAATTAAATTAGTTTGATAATCTGAAACATTTAATTGTGACAAAATATTTGAAACTAGGAAGGGGCAAATACTTTTCCATAGCAATGTATACATTGCAACTATTGATTATTTTTGGACTCGTGTATTCTGTCGATTTTTTCCATTGATCAATCATGTAGTCAGATAAGTTTTGCGTTTTTAACCAAATATAGCAATAATGTGTTGTGCAAAAGAAAGACCTGTTAAAATGAGCAAGCAACTGGCTGTTATTCCTCCCAAAAAAGGTTTCTTTACAAACTCATCATGTCACACACAAACACACAAACACACACACACACACACACACACACACACACACACACCTCTCAAAACACACCCTCCCCATACATAAGCTAGTTATATGAAGTGTTGTGGTGGGCCAGAACCGTCTACCGTGTATAGACTGCACTGCAATGTCTGCCTTATGGAGTTTAAAATGTTCCACACTGTGGACATTTCCTGTCTTTCTGCCTTAAATCTTTTAAATGCGCCAAGTCCATGTGAAACAGTGATACCTGATCTGCACAGTATCTACACAGTGGGAGTGGAACAATACCAGAGACATTTTAAATAGAGGGACTTTAGTGACTATTGTACTTGAGTTATTGTACTTGAGTTATTCGAGTTAGTCGAATAATCATTTCAGCCCTAATATAGTGTTATGCAGCATACTAAGTTATGCAAAAGTTTGGGAACCCCCTTTCATCTTATATAAAAAATATCCTCTACAGAGAACACACCTCTGCATGCTTAATGCACAGTGTAACTTTGAAATTAGGGTACAGGAATAAAAGTAGAACAACAAATGTGCAAAATTTATGGCAACCTTTTTTAACGGTTTGTCTCCTTTCAGGTATGTAAAACAAACAATAATAAATTAAGAAAAACTCAAATGGAGGTAAAAATAACAAGCAAAAATGAAAGAAAAACAGAGGCCAACTGTGCATTACAATTAGCACATTTGCACCTTTCAAAAAACAGGCACTTTGTAAATGTCAAAGCAAATGTCAGCATATAACTGTGGTTCTAGATACAGAGTTAGCTACTGAAGCGGCGTGTGGTCTGCGGGCAAGCATGAGCAGGAAACAGGTCAGATTGGCATTTCTCTAAACTTCCTGCCCACTTGTTTCATCTTCCATTGAATGAACTTACTCAGTTTGTTTTGATGTGAATGAGCTTTTTGAATGAGACACATTTTTAATACTGTCCTATGAAATTCATATCTGCTCTAATAGTTCTGGAAATGAAACATTATTTTAAGTGTGCTTTGACTATAAATAATAAGCTCTGCTACACCTCAGTATGTTGCTTTAAGAAATGACACCTTGCTAGAGGAAGAATGTATATCACTTTTGGACCCTGTTTGCAGATTTGCTTAATTTCTGCTGAGCTGGTCTGTTGTTAAATAATGTTTTACAGTGACACGCATGATTTGCCCTGCTCTTGTTCATCAACATTCACATCAATATCTTATATTACATCACACCTATGACTTCAATCAGTACTTATATTTCATTAGTATCTCATTTCCTATCACATTAATCACTTTTTGCACATCAATGCTCATTTTACATCAACCAATATCTCATGTAACATCAATTATCACATCAAATCAATCAATAACTCATTGTACATCAATACTAATTTCACATAATTCAATATCTCAGCGATGTTGTATGGTTTGGAAACAGTGGCGATGAGGAAGACAGGAGGCAGAACTGGAGGTGGCAGAGCTCAAGATGTTGAGGTTCTCTTTGGGAGTGACGAGGATAGATAGGA
>JBBKCR010019885.1:0-12147 GCA_037577295.1 Ladigesia roloffi | reverse complement strand
CTCTCTCTCTCTCTCTCTCTCTCTCTCTCTCTCTCTCTCTCTCTCTCTCTCTCTCTCTCTCTCTCCCCCTCTCTCAGGTTTTAAAGGGAAGTCTAAGCCCAATCTGCTGAAACAGGAGACCAGCAGTCTGGCCTGCGGTCTGCGGATTCTCTTCCGCATGTACACGGACCCCAGCAGGCAGGATGCCTGGGAAGAGGTGCAGAGACGCTTGCTCAAGTAAGACATCACTGTCTCTCACAGGCTGCTGTGTCACAGTCGCCTGTTTTTCTCTCTTGCTCAAACACACACTCTCCCACAGCCTTCCTCTGAAGACACGGTATTCAGTGTATATGTCCATGTCCCCGGCTTCTCAAGTGAAGAGAACATTTAGAGCTTTTTTTCTCTGTCTTATGTGCAAAGGATCATTCCAAATAAGAAGGTTTAGTCCTTTAAATAATTAATCAACACCCTGAAAGAAGAGACCAACGTATTAAAAGCTTCTATTCAACTTGAATGTAAAACCACAGCCAATTAGTTTTATATATAATGAGTTGATATTGTGTTTAAAGGGATTGCTTTCAATCCCTTTAATAAGATTCAGACCTTTAAATAACTAATCAACAATCGGAAAACATAGACCAACTTATCAAAAACATCTGTTCAGTGTGAATGTAAAACCATCGCCAATTATTATTATAAATAATTAAGATGTTGTAAAAGTGTGTGTAAAGAGATTTGTTCCTTGATGTGTGTTAAGGGAAGTGGGCTTTACACTTTTAAGAAACACTAATGTCAAAAGTATTGGGACGCCTGTCCATTACACCAATGGGAAGTTTGATGACATTGCATAATGACATTGTATTTTTATTCTCTCAGTGTATTTATTCTAATTAAATTATGTTGTGCTTGGGAATAAGGAATAATATTTAATTCATTTAATGGAAGTAAGGGACCCAAAAAATTTATGGACAAAAATGTCCAAATACTTTTGTACATATTGTGTATTAAACCTATGTAGTGATTAATCCCACCTTTGTTACAGAAATGAAAATGATTTCCTTTATACATCATCTGTTATAGTGGTTATGAAGAAGTGATTTTGCAGAAGTTTTGAATCAAGCTATTCATAAATAAGGGGCCCTTTTTATATTGTTTTTTATTGCATTGTTCATTTTTCAGGGGGGTATATTATATACATTGCAATATACATATTGGTCTTTCCAGTTGGTGGATAGAAATGGACATGACTAAACTGGAGAGAAAAGGGGCAAATAATAATTCCAGTTTTTAGCCATGTCACATAACGGATCTACCTGTTACAAGGCAATAGGGAAATTGTGTTTTGTCTATATTCTACAGCTAAATTTGTAATGCTTTTTTTTTTGTCATGCTTAAAGGTTAGTCCTGTGACGTCAGTATGACCATGCGACCCCTGAATGTTTGCAGAGTCTGACTGGACTCAGAGTGAAAAGGACAGGGCATGTAAAGGCTAAGAGTCTTCCTGTGCTCTCTTTGGAACCAGAACTTATAAACATAAGTGTATCTGTTTTTTATAGCTGATCAGAAGAGTTTGTGTTTGTGAGAGAGTGTTTGTGAGACAAATTCATCCATTACTGTAAATGTTTAGAACAGGCTAAGCAGGTATTTGAGCTTCTTATGCACTGTTATTTTATTTGGTATACGCAGGGTAAATACATTAATGCTATAATTTAATTTACAGTAATAAAAATACAGAGCTATAAGTTGAACAAAACAAAAAACAAGAAAACACTCAAGATGCTCCATGCATAAAACTGTTCTGATGTAGGAATTCTGTACTGCAGCTGCCAGAGATGGGTCACAGGGCAGCAGCCAATCAGCAGCAAGGAGAAATGAATAATGCTCTCGGATTGGCTACTTTCTAACCTCCTGCCATTGATTTCAGTGGTATTTCACCATCAAAAGACAAGCTCTATTTGTGTTCGCTCCACAGTAACAAAACATGTATACAGTTTTATAAGCTGAATTTAGATGAGAAACAAGCCTTGCAGATCGCACATACAAGGGCTGTAATTTGGGATGAAGCCTAAATGTCCTCTTCATTGCTAAGATGCAGTCAAACTGAGGCCAGCCTGGCGAACAGTGCAGTACAGTGCAGTCTTGGCAACTTGAGTAAGTTCGTTCACGGCCTGTTTGCTGCTGGGTGGCCACCAGTGAAGCCAAGAGGCAGCCATGGGATCTTTAGTCCATTTGGAAACTGTGTGTGCGCTCCCAGACGTGTAGGCTTGATTATGGAGGCTCACTGAAGCAGGCTAAAGGAGATTTGGCAGGTGATTAGGTCATGGAGATTGGAGTGAGTAGGAGGCACAAGGGCAGATGGGGATTACAGAAGTGCAGAAAGGACAAATGTGACATTTTCACTTGTTTGACCTGGGCTTAAATATGTTTAGACAATTTTGAGTGCCGTTTCTCTCTGTGAGACTCGTATCAGCTACTTTAACTTTTCTCCTGAACTTGACAGGAAACTGAAATAAAATGAGATTGAAAAGTCGATCCCTGCTGAATGACGTTGTCTGGTGTGATTTTGAAGGTTGTAGCAATGTGTTGAAATGTGTTAATTACTCCCAAAGGTTTACACCCAGAACTTTCTATTGAAAATGAAGGTTTTTAGTGTTTGAACTGAGCTCGGTGTTGTATTTTTCTGCTCTGTGCAGCGTGTGCAGTGATGCTGTGGCTTATTTCCTCACCTTGACGTCAGAGAGCCACCGCGAGGCCTGGACCAACCTCCTCCTCCTCTTCCTCACCAAAGTGCTGAAGATCAGTGATGACAGGGTGAGAACTCGCTCTCCATCGATGGCAATTGCATAGATGATGATGATGATGATGATGATGATGATGATGATGATGATAATAAGGAGGGCACCATACCATTTTAGACTAATAAGTATATTATACACAGTGCTGGCAAGCGATTAAATTTTTTAAATCTATTTCATTACATGGTGTGGCAATTAATTAATCGCAATTAATCGCAGATACATACAGACTTTTACCATTTATTATTGTATACAAGCCTATAACTTAGTCTTCAATGGTCCTGACATTTTTATCACTGACTGAACCAAATCTAGGAATTAGGTTACAGTATATAACAGTTTGATAAACTACGTCTCCCAGCTCTCTCACACACACTATGGCCGGCGCTGAGACTCCGCCCCTCTGGAGTTCTGGATGACTTATTCCCCTCCTCTAAAACATCTCTAGACCCCAATATCACCACCACCACTGATGTCTAAAGAAAATGCCCAGTTAATTTAAAAACTCTCCCTCAATGGAAGGAGAGTGAGTTATGGTTTTCCATTTACTCTGGGTTTAAAGGGCTGTTTGGGGTAGAAAATTCATGGCTAAAGCCTGAATTCCTTCCAGGTCAGACCCAAAAGCGCCTAGTGCAACCTGTCCCACAAACCATTAGCTGCTTCCATCTCAAACTGCAGGTCTGTTTAACCTCCGCGATGGCAGAAGTGTGTGTGAAGTGTGTCTGCGGTCCTTCCGTTCCACCTCTTCAGTGGTTTCATTAGGAGAACCCATAAGAACGATTAAGCAGATGTCATGTTTAATCCACTTCAATTACACCGCTAATGAATGACTGATTACACCCTCTTGTCTCTCCTCTTGACTCAGACACTCATGATAACCAATTAAGAGTTAGAACAAATCATGAGGGCTTAAACTCATGATTATTTGATGTTTTTGTGAATTTCCAGAGAGCAAGAGAATAAAAAAAAGCTCCTCAAACTGTCTTGACTCCTCCATCCTCCACGTTTTGGATGAGCAGAGAAAACAATGCAGAAAAAACCTCTATTTTAGTCAGCCGCCCACCTGTGCAGCTGAGGTTGACTCGATAGACAGATACTGAAGCACAGGAGCTTTTTTTCTGATGGGATGAAGTGAAGCCCACCAATGACTTCTTTATTTAATCAATCCTCTATTAAATTGAATGCTGATGGAACTGAACAAATCTATTTGATAACAGTACAGCAGCAAGACCATGAACCATGGCTGTTTTTTGTAATATGTATTCTTCTAACCTGCAAATGTAACATTTTTATAGCAAATGATGATTGTGTTTCATTTTACTGCATTACTGTACATATATATGTGCTCTAATGTTAACCTATATTGTACACAGTAACTGAGCAAAAGTCTTGAGCCACTCCTCATTTCTTAAAATCCAAACTTGTTTTAATGTGGTTTAGAGGAACAGTTCTTCAGGCTTCCTGAAGGACTTTCAAGACCCTAATTTTCAGTCCAGTCCTAGACCAGTTTCAGAGGAAAGTTTTTTTAAGACACACAGTGACCTACGTATGAATCATTCAATCTAACTAAAGTCCTGAACCAGTGAAGAAATAGGAGCTGATGATTCTAGATGATCAGGTGGTGATCAGTATACTGGTGGTGCTGAACGCTGAGTGGTTGGAACTTCTCTAACTAGGCTCTTTGTATATTTAGGCTTTTTGCAATAAAACATTTTTGTTTCTTTCATATCATCTACATAATATATTAAAGACAAGCCCATTTTATTGGCATTAAGTAGTAAAAATAAGCAAAATATGTTAAATGAGGAGTAGGTTAAATCTATTGCATTGTATTGTTCTGTACTATACAGTACTAAGCACTCGTTGCCTCAGTAATTAATTTTCTTTGTGAATTTGAATCCTTTCCCATCAGTTCAAAGCACACGCCACCCGCTACTACCCTCTCCTGTGCGAGATCATGCAGTTCGACCTGATCCCGGAGCTGAGGGCTGTACTGAGGAAGTTCTTCTTGCGGATCGGGCTGGTGTTCCATATCGCTCAGACGCCGGAGCAGGCGCTGCGCTCGGAGCCCCCCAGCCCTCAGACCCCACAGGAGGCCTGAGAATCCCTTGCTTTACCTGCCGTCCAGTTTAGGATTCTAATCTAATCTCCTTCCCCGAAAAGAAAGGGCACTAAGGGAAGCCCAAAAAGAGCGACTGGATTTTTCATCAGCCTGCTAGGAGCTTCTAGAAGAGCGTGCTGAAGGTACCGGTAGCATGCCACAATCTCTGCCAGGGTCTACACTGGACGCTCAAGCTGATCTTGAGACAGAAACCACAACCCATAACAGGACCGAATGACCAGGGCTTTGTACAATAGACTCTGAAATAATCTACAGGATCATACCGATGATTATGACGACAACTATTCGATTAATCGACCTCCGGCGAGCTCAAAACGGTGTTTCTCGCTGTTTCAACATTATTTTAAAGCTGTCTGAAGAATCATAAAAGATTTAATTAGGAAAATGATCAGTAGTTCAAACGACGAGTAACATCTATTACTCGATGATTCTAATGCCCTTTTGTTTTTTGTTCTGTTCATTTTCTTTTGCACAGCTAATGGCTAACATTAGCATGAATAGCTCCTCTGAATAAATTAGCTGTACAGAGAAAAAAGCGGCTTTGTAATATAATCTCATAACACTAGATTTTATTTCTGAATCTTTATTTGGGGTTTATCTGAATTTGCTGCACTCGTTTCTTTTTGTTTTGTTTTTTTCCTTTTCAAATGCACTGGAGATTTTTACTTTTTTGTGATAATTTATTTAAACTATACCATCTCTCCCAGATCGTCTGAGATTTCTAAATCGATATCAACTATATATACTCTTATATATAGTTAAATTATTCCATTTTATATGTACTGATGCTTTTTTTAAGTAAACGTATGAAGAAGGTGGCGAATGGGAATCTTTCAAAACTGGAACTTGAAAAAATAATAAGAGGGAAAAAAACCCTGCAACCTAACATGAGCTGCATCTGAATCACTGGTCTATATATCCCTCTGAAGTAAGCTTCACTGTATGTGTACAAATTTAAAACAAAAAAAAAGCTAATATATTTAAATCTCTTTGGTTTTGGGGATGGGCTGTGTTGTATAGAATATAACAAAATAACGTTAGTGGCGCTTTAAGCTGTTGGTGTGAGGATCTGAAGCATTCCTGGTTACGGTGGAGAAGCGTATAATGGTACAGCACTGTAAAGTTTTCTATGTGGAATAAACGATCTGTACAACTCTGTACAATACTGGTCATCATCCTGCTCACCCTAATCAGGTCATAGGTCAATAAAGTTTTTGAACTTGGTGTATTTGTCGGGCAAAAAATTCCACTTTAGTGCTCGGCTGAAAACAGCTGCTGTGGTTGGTTAGTGTAATGGATGACATCGCTGCCTTGCAAGCTGGGGAGGGATTCTATTACTACTCTGGTACGTATCCTTGGGCAAGACTCCTAACACTGCTTTCGTCTTCACTTGTGATGCGCAAAAACAGTAGGTCGCTTTGGATAAAAGCATCTGCCAACCACAGATCGAGGTCTCTTCCAGAGGTTTAACTGTAATAGATTTCAGGTTGTTTTGAAATAAATTTATCAAATTAAATATGTTTTCTACAACACTTGGTCAATTCCCTTGGGCTTAAAAGGCTCCGAATCAAAATATTTAAATGATCATGGAGGAAACCTCTTATGTCATGACAGTACAAAGACGAGAACAAAATATTTTTTCTAAATCCAATAAGTAAATAAATTAGAAAATACATTACACCACATATACAAATGTTGGATGTAAATACCGCAGAAGAATAACTACTGTTACTTTACAGTAACAGGTCCTTTAACGTAATGTTACAGTAACATTTATTTAAGCAACATTACTTTATGTAGAATGACACAGGCCCTGTAAAATAAACCCTACACAAAACAGAAAAGAAAATTACTTATAAACAAAATAAAGTAGAATTTATTAGTTTTTAAATAGACAAGTTCAATAGGCATTTTCTTACAGGCATCATAATTTACAGTCCTCTAATACATTCTGTAAACAAAGGCATTTTGATGAAAGCAGATTTAACCATCGCTTTAGACATCACTCACACTCTCTCTCACACACACACACAGAGCAGGGTGCAGCAGATGGGACCTGTGTAGTAATTCCTCCCAGGCTCCGCTGGCTGGCAGGAGGGCGAGTCACACTGGCCGACGTTGCTTTTGTTCTCCTGTAGATGCCTCTGCATCATGGCTTTAGACCAGAATCCATCTGATATTCTCATAGACTGTGCAACTGTCCCAGTGCATTACTGCTTGGTCTACATAAAAGCACCACATTTCATTTTCATTATTACACAGAATAACAAGAAAACAAAGAATAAAACCAAACTAAGGAGTACTTAAAGTGACTGAGCTGACCTCTGCATAGTCAAGGGTGCTCTCGGATAGTCGCTAGAGGCTTTAAAGAACACTTCCAAAAATCTCATCCAAGCTGAACACAGTTGTTGTGCAGGGTTTGGTCAAATATATATTGTGTGTTTAAATGGCAACTCATACATTATCTGAGCTGCATATACTAACCAGGGTGGTGAAGTAGATGAGGCGTATACATTTCTGTAACCAAAATTGGCAAGGTGATGATCTTTAACCTCCCTAGTTTTGGTCAGCCAAACTGGAAACTCCATGAAGTGACTAACAAATCAAAGCTGTCAGATGTGTATAACGTGTGAATTTTGACAAACCTCAGTTATGTTCCGTCAGGCCGAAGGGGACTTTTACTACAGTACTTCTCAGCCAACAGTTGCTTCAAAATAGAATGCATTTCTTGACAGAGCTCATTACGACCAGTAAACATAAACAGACCTTTTTGGTTCTATATGGCTTCTCTGGGGGGAGAAATAAGATTCAGTATTGTGAAAGTGCTGCTAGTGTTACTGCGATTATCCTGAGTTTAACCGTGATAGGTGGAAGGCCCCTCCCAGTCACGACTCAGTGGAGCACGGGTGGACGGCCTTCGGCCCACCATCAACCTCTTCAGCGTCTCGGTGGTGCCTGGCCGTAACCAGGGCTCCGTGGCGACTGTAGTCGTGGAAATGCGGCGAGCAGCTGGCGGAGATGGGGTATGCTGCCAGAGGTCATCGTCCTCGTTAGCAGATATTTCTCCTGGAGTGAGGAACATGAAAATACATGGTTATGTAAATTATTTCACATATAAATTATTTCACTTTATTTCTGAATAAGTATCCATTTTTTAGGCCAAGACTGAGGTCTACCATCATCCCTTGTCAAATTTACTAGTTTTTTTGGGTATTAATATTTTACACAAAATTATTATCACAGTAAATAGCAAAACTAATTAATTAGCCCATATCCTATATAATTCATTGTGTTTTATAGCGTCCCTGAGGTCCATTAATCCACATCTGGACCATAAAATTCATTTCTTCATAATTTTCCAAACTTCCCATCCTTTAGAACATCCCTTTTGTTACCATATCTTTAAGACTAATGTATGTTAATGACCAGGCTGCCTAATGGTTAGGATGGCCCCTGCCATCAGAATGCCATGGGTTCGAATCCCAAGACTGCTAGTGGCACCATTGAGGTTCCCTTAAGCAAGGTATCATCATCACACACTGCTCCCTGGGTGCTGTGTTTCTGACTGCCGACTGTTTCCCTCAGTCAATGGGTTAAATGAGTAAGATCTTTTGCTGTTTACACTTTAGGCTGTGATGTGTCCACAAATAGTAACTTTTCACTTATCGTTATTGTGCCTCACTCAAAATGTGGTCAGGACGGGGTGAGGCTAAACTACTGTGGGATGGGGCGTGAATGGCATGTTTTGAAGCCTCAACAATTTTTAAGTACCACAAAATAAAAAATAAAAAAATAAGGCAAAGGAGTTAAAAAAAAAAAAGGAAAAAAAAAATAGCTCAATCAAAACAGATACTATGGGTCTCTTTTCTCACCTGATCTCCAGCCCTGTGCGCTCAAGCCATCCAGCGCTCTCATCCGGCGCTGGTTATGCTGCCGGACTCGGTCCAGGCGGAGGCTGCTCGCTGAACCGAGGGATTGGCTGTTCCTCTCTCTGTTGGGGGTCTCCAAGCCCTGCACGCAACCATGTCCCACCATTAATACAGACCTCAGCTCTAATCCCTCAACTCCTTTTATTCAGTCTAGTGAAAGTGCATTCAAAGTCTACTGGTCTCCCAGTGACCTCACAGTAACTGTCCATTTAATGAGGTACTTGCATCATCAAAGTCTGTCCTCCTGGCATGTCGTCGTCTCTCTCTAGCAGAGCTCTGTCCGGCCCTCCTCTCCGGCTGAGGAGTCGCCATAAATGAATAACCATTAGGATCTGTGCAGTGACCGGGGAAAAAAAAACATTATATTAAATTATAAGTAGTTTGTTTCAACCAAGTGCTGAAAATACTAAAAATAATATTTCATGTTTACAAAATGTGTTGCATTTAGGTGCATCATGTTTAATTTTCATCATTTTTCTGTGTTTCATTTGGCTTCTTCATAACCTATTAATAATAATTATAAATCTATCCAAATTAAGTGTGAACTGTTACACAAAAGCTCATGTCTCCATGCCACATGAAACTGAGAACTTTCCATTCAGAAGGTCTGAAGCCTCTCCCTGCAGGTGCATGAACACTGTGTAAGATGCAGATGACAAATACTAAATTTGTGTCTGAATGTTTAGTTTTTATAATATTGGAGATGCACCTTTCTAATTAATGTAGTTCCATCCATGACCAGTAACCTGATAAACTACTTCAGAAGCCCCAGAATGGCTGGAGGGTTAAATAAGTGGGCGGGGCAACATGCAGTTTGGGGTAAAACACAGCAGGAAAGCTGAAATCCAGGAGGAGGGCTGGGCATTACTGTTCTAAAATGTTCTTCCCCAGCCAGTTAGAAAATACTCCCTGCTCTAAAATATACCTTCTGATGTTGTTTTGTCCAGCTCCAAAGTATGACCAGATTTAATGAGGAAATTCTGAGCTCATATGGGGGGGGAACACTGGCTACTGTTTTCAGTTCCATAGCTTTAAATCTCTGGTCATAACGTCCTTTAACAGCAAGTACTGTAATGTTTTACATGTTGGATTCATGTAAATTTGCCTTCTGGTAGTGTGTGCTGGTGACCCAGAGAATTCAACCCCACCTCCACACTCCCTGGTTTAAAGGATGTTTTTTTCTGGGCACTCACCAATAAAAGCACTCTCGGACTGCAGCAGGGAGTGTCTCTCAGCCTCGTCTGTGCAGCTCTCCTTCTGCAGGCGTAAACACATCAATAAAAGTGTCATGTCAATAAACAGGCCTGTCAGAGAGAGAGGAAACAGAGTGCAGTTATCCTGAAATGCCGTGAAAAAAAAACTGGGTCAGTTAAACAGGCCGGCGCTGCACCCAGCACTGCCACATCCATCTCACTCACCCGCTGATTAGGAGGTTTCATCGGAGATGACAGGTCAAAGTCATCTAACAAGATAGAGACGAGTCAATACACAGAGAGTGGAAGCCTGTGTGTGTGTGTGTTTGTGTGTGAATGAAGACTGGACTGTGCCACAAATTATTTATGAAGATAAACAGGTGCTGAATCCCAAATCTACATCTAAAAGTTGGAGTTCAGGTTAACAATTAACTTTGAAAAAAAAAAAAAAACTGCACTTGACCACATTGCAGAAATGGAGCTGGGCTGAATTCTGGTTGACACTGCCCCCTGGTGTACATGTTCACATTACATTTCAGATATTTACACCCATAAGTGTAAATATCTGCGCATGATGGCTCACGAACACAGATTTTGTATCATATACAGTTTATATGTTTACTGCCAGCTTATTATTGACTGCCCTACTGTGTGTGTGTGTGTGTGTCTGACCATTGGCCCTGGCTCTCCTCATGTTATTGAGTCTTCTCTGCTGCTCTCGGAGCAGAGCCTGCTGCTGGAGCTCCAGACTGAGCTCATCACCCGGCGGCTCCGGATACGCCTGTCTCACCCGTTCACGAGACTCGCTGTCTGAAACAAACAAACACACACACACACACACACACACACGTTTAAGTTTAATTAGGGGATTTAGTTCAGGTGTTCATGACTTGTCAACATTTTTACTTTCTTGATTTTGTAAGTAATTCATAATATAAGTACTATAAATATTTTATGTAAGTAAGTAATCCAACATGCAGGCATGAGTTAATCCATGGACAGATGAGGGTCCGTCAGATGAAGGTGATCTTTCCTAAATGCAAGTGCAGCTGGGGCAAGTCAAAAAGCAACAATGCAACATGTTTAATACCTCACAGAAACATTGTTGATCAGGTTTAGGTTGTTGATTGATAAATATGTTTGTGGGTCAGGCAGGGCTGGTTTGCTCAGGTGCCCGGACAGATCTTGTTTTTTACAGCCATGTCAAAATACAACTGGCAGTCAATTATTATATTGTAAAATTCTTGACCCTAATGGACACACCTATGTTTTACTACTGGTAATCATTAATGATATATAATATATACATTTTCAAAGGTGTCCTATATATAAAACACAATTCTCAGATTCTATATTAACCCCAGAAATAATCCTGAAATGAACAGACCCCTGATATAATCTATATAGAGAGGGCAAATGAGGATAATGATGATGAGGTGGGCAGCAGAGAGGACACCCCTCACTGTAGTGTGTCGGACTAAAACAACAGCTGATCTGAGAATAAAGCCCACTCTCATGCTCGGGGCATAGACACAGACACAGTGAATGAGTCATTAAAACTCCTCTGTATCTCCTAGGTGCTGCTAAAAACAAGGCAGTGACTAAGCCTTTCCCACCGAGTCCAGCAGAAGAATACGGCTGGGTGCTGAGTCACACTTCACAGGGGAGACTGAGGCTCTCCCCATCTCATGCTGGAAACACACACATCTGCTGCTCTGCTTACAGCGTTTACTGAGGTGGAGCACTGATAAGGGCAGCACAGAGTGGGAAAGTAATTGTTTTATTTTGGCTTTACACCTAATTGCATGGATATAAACATTTAGGGGGAAATGCGATTTTGGCCAAATTTCAACAATATGATGTACTTTACTACCACCACATTATTGTCATCATAAGCTAAGCATGTCATATTCATTTAGGCATTAGACAAATTACTAAATTAATATGACGTGTGTGTGTGTGTATATACACATATATATATGTATATATGTATATATGTATATATATATATATATATATATATATATATATATATATATATATATATGTATGTATATATGTATGTATATATATGTATGTATATATATGTATGTATATATATGTATGTATATATATGTATGTATATATAT
>JBBKCR010019855.1:0-12148 GCA_037577295.1 Ladigesia roloffi | reverse complement strand
ATCATTTTTTACCTCTGAAAGACGACCGTCTCGAGCTAGGATACGCAAACGCCGGAATCTCTGTGGTCTGTGTAAACAACGAGTGACGTATTCACGCAACAGATCACTTACGGCGTTTGCGTAACCTACGCCAGAGTATACACAGGGGGCGCGAGACGGTCGTCTGGTTCTACCACCACTGCGCAGTCACATTTGCATTTGCTCATGGAAATGCATCTAGTTACTCTCGCTGCTACACCACCATGCCTTTTCCAGTCTAATCGGTAACATAGTGCATTTGTCATTTAAAAAACCCCCATCATATTCTATTTTCATTTGAAAACGTCAGCCATCCTTTATATTGTGGTTACCTTTATGATGAAAGAAATAACAATAAAAATGATCGAGATAATGCCATTTTTTGTATCTAGTTGGCTGGAAGGCAGCAGTTCTCAAAAGAGAGATGAAGAAATTACTTGCAATAAAACTTGCAATTGAGAGCATAATTTTCCTGTAATGTTACTGTTTCGGAAATGTGAGGTTTTGTTGTGACACAGACTAAGACAAGTAGAGGCATTTATGTAGCATTCAGGCAAGGCTAATAAAGCTCAGGGATGGACCGAGTGGCTCATAAGGACCATGGTACTTGAGAAACACACCCAAACCCACTTTTTTGTGTCTGTCTTTCTCTCTCACACACTTATGGTCAGAGACTCTGATCGTAGGTCTGGGCATTGCGAGTGAGTGGACCACATGAGTCACCATCGCTGTAGGAACATGACAGCGCAACAGCCCATGGTTTTTAAAGACATATCCTTTGAGATATTTCCTATAAACACACATGAGGCACATGGTAATTTAGTTGTGGTAGGAGCAGGCACATGTTATCTAACATTGTAGCTTTCGGGAGGTTACACTTTGGAATACGTTTTGGAACTGCTGTCTGGACGCAGAAAGTACATTTGCAGATGCTGTGCTCAGCCCTTTTGAGATTAGTAGTGTGTCAAAGTACAAGTGTATTTAAAATCCTAAAAGACAGGGCAAAGGAATGGTTACCCCAAGCGGAGTCCAACAGTGAAGATATGTTTGGAGTCTGGATTAGGCTTTTGTTGCTAACAAACATGAAGTCAGTAGTCACTCTAATGCTTTCCATAAATTCCCCAAATTGTTCTTGATTATAATTAATGTTGTTGAGGGCACAGATTTAGGGTGTTAACATTAACAAAACCTACCACTGTAACTGGACATTTCTTAGGCTTTAAATATTCATCAGTGCTTCTGAGCTAGTATACAGATTGTTAAAACAACTGCCATTTATTTTTCATATTTAGATAAAGATAAAGGTATTTGATTGACGAGCTTATCTGGAGGGACTTACAATCATTAGTTACAGAGAAACTGAAGCTTAAATGTCACTCAGTGTCACAATGGGAGAAAGTAGGGGTTCGAACCATTGGTTTCACATGCAACTCTTTTACCCACTAAGCTACTGCCCTCCATATTTGAACACAAATTTGTCTTTTAAGTTTGAAATTCATATTTTCAATTTTATTAATCGTTTTACCTTCCTTTATTTACAAATGTTGCAAGAGAAATAAATGTTATGTTTTAAACAAACATTCAGAAGAAGAAACATATTTCCTGGCCTAGATAGAAGCAATGTTAAAAACAATATGCCTTTGTGAACGGACACATTTTCAATCTCAGTTTAGCTGCGTTACCCACTGATTTTTATTCCAGTGATGATTTGTTACAATCGTTTAGTTTTTCAGTTCCACCTTAAATGATGCAGCAGTCAAAACGTGTGTCACAAGTTTAATAAAACACATGATGAGTGCAGAAACTTGGGTAGCCAAGTGAGTTATTTAAGTAAATTAGTGCAAATGTATTGATCAGCTGAATCACACCGAGCCTGTGCCGCCTTAATGAAGAGCTGAATGTGACTGCTTTGAGAGATTAAAATTATTTGGGTGACTATTGACTCCTAGTGTTTAGCCTCACAGCTCCAGGGATAAAGAAGCATAATTTGGACTCCAAACATGAGGGGATTTTGGCCAGAATATGCCAGCTCTTTTTTTTTTTTTTTAAGCATTTAAATATTAAAATACTGAACAAAAACAGGAAGAGTTTTGAAATAAATGCATTGAAAATTGCTGACAGATCTCTGTGTATGACTGTTCTTCTCAGTTTGCTTTGTAAAAAATAAACAGAGGCTTATGTTGGTAGATTTGTGTATGTTAGCTGATCAGTTAAAATCTTCACACCCGAAAATTAAACATTAAAATCATTAAAATGATCCTTAATATCAGAATGGAGATTGGATAGAACATGGAGGGCATTTTTAATCAGATGACCCCAGCAGTCTCACTTAAGTCTTTTCCGGAGTTTTTGTTGAGCTCTCAGTAAAATCACACATTCTACTCAGATTTGGCAATATTTTTTGTAAGGCAGTAATCTTAACCCAAATCCAGCTATTTCTTTTTCAAGATCATCCCACACTTCAGTAGCACAGTCTCATATCTACGTTTGACCTGAGTGAATCATCATTAAGACTCTTAAGCAATCAAAATGCAGAATTTGAGCAAAAAATGGGACTGTTGTGCAATCTTTAAAAATAAAGATGCTAGAAAGGATTTGTTGTGTGATGCCTAGAAGGATCAGAGCTTTTATATTTTTGTAATTAAGTTTAGAGTGACATAACTTTGATCAGCCTCTGTGTGGTATAATCATTCGAATTGGTAATGAGTTCCTTCACACTCTTTTACATGTTCAATTAAATAAGTGCTGTTTTAAGGACCTAAAAGGGTTTGTTTATGGCCCCACTCAAAGAAAGTAAATTAAATTTATTTGTAGTTCTATGTCTGCTTGCACTCTTGCTTAAGTATCTCACCTTGATCAACAAAACCTCTTATTTAAACATGTTTATAATTCATATATATTAAACACACACACACAGCCTCTCCACAATGACTTTGTTTTAGAAGCAGACACTAAGCGAATCTGATTTGAATGTATTTTGGCTGTTGTGCGTTCTGTCCCCAGCAACAAAGGCACTTTCTGTCCTACCCTATGCAGATCCTCTCTCAGAGGAGACAGTGAGTGTGTATCAGTCATATAAACTAAAATCTAAAGCTTTATTTTCTGCTGAGAACATGAATGGCAAAGAGCAGGCAGTCTTATTAAATAAGCAAACAGTGGCAGACCGTAAAAGAAAAAAAAACCGAAAGTGAAGTCATTGCTGACGAAGGTCTACAAGGAAAACTGCGATCAGAGAGGGAGAAGAAAGACTTTCTTTTACTGATGCAATCTCAGTCCTGTTTTTTTTCCCCATGTCTGTGGATCCAGCCCTGAAAAAACATTGTTTTGCACAATATCCATAGTGAATAAACAGTGTTTATATAATGGTATGATGGTTAGGTCCAAAGCATTACTCTTGGGTCCTTGTGGTATATGTGAATCTGAAGTTGTCTCTGATGTCCCAAAATCCAATGCTTCATATACGACAGCAGTTTGGCACCGCCCATTCAGAATAAAGTTATGAGTGTTTCAGTTCAGATTTCTTTTGCGTGAGGCGCAATGCAAAGCAGTCCCTCTGAACAGAGACCATTTACATTTCATCAGTCTTAAAGGGGCAGTAAGAAAAACAGCCGGTTTAGTTCTGAGTCCCATTGATTGACTGGTGGGGAAACAGTCACGTAAAATAACTTGTGACTATTATTGGTGAATAAAACCAAACAAACATTATACGTGGGCCTCAGAGGGAAACAAATGAAGGATGTGGACCCTTTTAATGTGAGTGGTCAGTCAAACAAGTGTGTAGTCACATCTGGAACTCCCTCAGGTTCCACGCTGCTAACAGGAGAGCTAGCAGGAGAGCTAGCAGGAAATGCGTAATTTGAAATGGCACTCGGAAAATACAAAACGCTAAATTGCGAGTTGAGTCTGTCTGTGTGTGTGTGCACAGCTACAACACCTTTTAAGAAAATCTGGCCTGTAAAGTGCAGCTGACTCTCATGGAGCATAGTTTCCATGCCTGTGCTCTGACTTTCCATACCATAATCCCTACTGGCTGCCGTGTGTGTGTGTGTGTGTGTGTGTGTGTGTGTGTGTGGTGTAGTCATCATGTAGTTTCTGTATGCTTTCTTCTGCTGCCGTTAAAGGGAAAGTTTGGCTGACAAAAACTAAACAACACAGTCTTGCGACCAAAATGAAGTTTTGCACAAGAGCTGTGAGACAAAGGTATCAAACTCATTAACATCTTATCACACACTCGCCTTAAATCTGCGTCAAGTACTTATAAATAGACTCGCTTATTGGTTACTGTCACCATGTGGAATTTTGTTAGAGCTTTTAAAGGTGTGGTACCCCTGGACAGTGGCATTCCATTTATAAGTGAAAAGTTCTACAGAGGACATATGGGAAAATAAGTTCTACATACTTTAATTTGCAGTTGCTGCTGAGGATTATCGTGGAATAAATGAACAGATTCAAGTCAAATGCACCATTCCCAATGAGTTGCTATGTTTCGTAGGGCTGTTCTGAATGATGCTTCTAATAGTGTTAACAAACAATCGTTATCCAAGTACTTCTGTTTACACTTCATATTAAACCCTAACCATTTGCTTGATAGCCCCAAATTAATATATTGTATTTTTCAATTAAAATAGTATATATTATAGCTTTTGATAGTTTTACAGATGTATAATTTATTTAAAGATGCTAAGTTAAATGTTATTCTGTAGGTAAACATTTAGCTAAGGAGACAATTCCGATTCTTACTGAACGCTTGTTGACGTGGATATCAGTGATGATCTTTCTTAAGATTTTTAGCTAGTTTAGCTCCCTTACCAAATGAAGTAGTGTTCCTAAATTGTTACTATTCGCTAATCAACGGAATAATACATATTCCATGAGGAAATAACAGTTATGTATATGTGTATGTATTTTATTTGGCCAATAAATATTTGAATGCAGTTTGAAGTGCACATGTTCTTATTTAGTTTCCGTGACCGATGTTTCACCTTATTTTCACTTGGAAAATCAATAATAAAGAAAAAACAATGAATATAAATTGATGTAAATATAAATCCATCCCTCCGGCTGACAGTTTTTAAAATTTTTGACCAGTTTTAGAGATGGTAGCATATCATACAACATCAAACACCAAATAAACAAGAGTGTTTTACGTTCCATGACAAATGCATTAGGTTTGAGGCAAGGGTTTAAAGGTTTGGGCATGCAGTTTTGCCAAATACTTACCTGCCAAGTACAAACTTCCGTACTTGTTAGCTGCCTCGGCCTCGTAGGTCCAGTGCAGACCTAAAGAATATTTAGACCCAAGCATGTCTTGCTTCATTTCGGGTTACGGGAGGTTTATGTAAAGTAGATGAAACCAGATCAAACTATGTCTTGAAATAACTTAATCCAGAGTCTGTGGGGGAGAGAATTATGACCACAATGTTGACAAAAGCAGTGAATGAACTCTGTACCCCCCTCAAAATCTCCAAAGTATTTTGTAACCACTGTACCCACAGATGACCACATGCTTATTCTACTGACGTGACTGTATTTTTCTCTGCTTGTGTTCGCAGCATAGGCAAAAAGCCCATCCTGATCCTCCGTACCCAGCTGTCAGTGCGCGTCCACTCCATCCTAGGTAAGGAGATCTTCTCTCGGGCTCTTTTGAAAGGGGGAGATTGTTCTGGCTCTAATTCTAAAGTAGGACCTTTTGGTAGTGCTGAGGTAGCAAAAGAATCATCCCTGTCTTTCCACTGGAGTTCAACTTTTCCTTTTTCCAGGAGCTCCCGGGGGATTGTGGGGGAAAAAGACTCTTGGTGCCAGCCATGTTAAAATCATTTTTATCCCTTTTTTGGTCGTCTTTGACGTACAACATTCCTATTTTAGCCTCAAAATCCGTCCCTGGTTCTGACCTCATCAGCTTCAGTTAATGTACCATTGGTTGTTATGGAGATCGTAGTCAGCAATTGAAAATGGACTGTGGACAATTAGAAGGTCTATGCAAATATGAATTACCTGTTCATTCAATGGGACTGGTGTATAAAGAGCAATGGGATCACATTACCTTAATGGTCCACATGCAGACATGGCGCCATTGTTTCATATTGATCAATAGGTTTGGTGTGAGAGTGGGCAAATGATTCAATTTTGTCTGTGAGGGTTGAGGGCCAACTTGTGTGTGGCAAATAATTTTGGTGTTTATTTGCAGATGATTTTGGTTTATTAATAGAAGGGGTGAGGACTGATATTCAAGTGATATTTGTCTTTCACGCGCAAGGGATATGACCGTTTTGTTGACCTTCTGTTACTGTTTCTGTTATCTGGGGTGAGTTTTGACCACTTGTCCCATTTTAGAGTAATTTAAACCAGTACTGATGGGAGTATTTATTGTGAAGCAGGTAACTGCATTTAGTTTTTCGATCCAATAAAGGTCAAATGCGTGTGGTACCTTGTTCAGGAACATGACTAGAACACAGCTCTTAATGTGGTCTTGTATTCATGTCCTCATAAACCTCTGCTGTTAAAGATATTAATAGTCGGCCTTTTCCAGTTGGTGCTCATTGCATGACTCAGTCAGTACATCATTTGGAGGATGTGACTGTATTGTTTGTGTTTCTAAGGGACACCACAGCCTTTAGAGGTGACTGTGGAGTTCTTGTTTTCTCTATAGGTGCTTCAGCACTTTTTTAAATGACCTGGACCTTCCTCTTCACAGCTGCTCTCTAAATCGCACATTAGAGAACTCGCAGACTCCTGTTAAATGATTTGTCGGGTTTAACCCGACCTTGACTCATTTGAGCAGGACTGTGAATGGGCCCATGATATTCAGAGCTGATCAGAATACTTTAAGCTCTCTGCCGTTTATAAAATAAGCCATTGTAGAGCCGTATGGTCACAAGTGTTTTATATGTATTTTTTACATCATGCTATCATTTAAAAGTCAGAATTTTGTGTTTTATCTGTATCAAATTGATGTTTTTTTAATCTGTGGTTTGTCTTTGAGTCAGAAGTTGAAATCTTCTAAAAAAAGATGAGTAAAGTAATCATTAAAAAAAGAATGGCTTGATCTCTGGGTTAGTAGTGTAGTCAGTAGTGGCAGCCCTCACAATGACTTAACAATGTTTGTGATTGTATTAATCTATTGAGTGATGTCGGTCATTTGGTCTGATGAACACACACATTGTGGTTGTTGCTTTAGTGAAAGTGTTTACCTGCCCTACAGGCCAGCTGCATATTTGTTAGCAAAAATAGTGGGTGTGTCATAGAATGGCACGTGCCTTAGCAGGATAGACCTGTTTCATCTGTTTTGTGTCTGAAGAAGATGAAATCCCTCACACATTCCTGAAGGAGACATTCGTTTTCATGTCTGTGTTAACTAGCAGAGACAGACTGTTCTTGGCAGATCCTGCAGATAATAGTTCATTTTCATGTCATGCCAACAATTTAAAACAATTTTTCCACTGTAATATACATGGTTTATCTGTACAGGGGAGCTGAATTGTGTACTTTAACATTTAAATGTAATATAATACTTGCCTGATAAAATGACATACATGATCAGGTTCTCTATGATATAGGCCCTTTAATTAACTAAGTAATGGATTCATTTACCTCTCCTCCAACTTAGTAATAGGTGATAGGTTGCTAATGGCTACTTTTGTAGCTTGTGGAGTTCACCTGCATGTAAAACCTTCCTCTGTGCTTACAGCTATTATAGTATTTCTGTGCAAAATGTTCTTAGAATGAGCCATAGGTCATATTTCCTGTGGTGTTTGGTAGTTAAGTGGTTTTCCCTCTAAGAACGTCGGTGTTTTCCTCTGATACACCCTTGGTTTGTTAACAATTGACTTGGTGTTCAGCATTTCCTTACAAAGTCTTATTATCGGAACAGAAATCTACAGAATGACTGCGCCCCCCAGAGTGCTGCAGAGCTGCTAGCATATTCAAAATTGCTTGACCGAGACAATCCTCCAAACCAGATTTGTGCATGCATTCTTTGACAAATTCTTGACCTCTTTTGTAGAACGTTCAATCACCTGTAGGTCAGGTGATCCTCTTTGTGAAACATAGTTCACTGTGCTGTCTCAGGTGTATGGATTGGTCAATTAGATAAGGGTTAATAAAGGCTCCTATTTTTAGAGGTAGAGTGTTAGTGACCCACTCTTATTGCAGAAGTTTACCAGTTTAAGCAGGTTTTCATTACCTTTAGTGCTGATGGTGTTTATTCAGGAACGTATTTGACTGTGCACATTAAGGCATTCCTGTGACCAATTATATTGTTTCACTTTAAGACATAGAAATAGAAATACATAGAAGTAAGAATAAGTCTTTATGTAGTCCCGCTTCACTTAATCGGGACCTGGCATTGCAAAACTGAAGTTTCTGTTTTAGAGTTAGAACTGTTCACAGTGGAGGTGATGGGAGCCAGATGTCCCAAGTGCTTAATGCCTCTAAAACTGTGTCAAATCCTGTTTCTGTCCAGAGCAGTTTGGTAATTTTTTTTTTCCTGTTGAAAACCCCCGATTCAACTTGCCTGGTGATTACCAGGCTTAGTGAGTGTGCTTGAGAAAAGGAACTACCAATAAGCTGTGATGGATACTGACTTTCCAGACAAGACCTGGGCATCCCCACTCTAAAATCTTCCTCATAAGTTATTGGATGAAGTGCTTATGAATACACAGCTTTATT
Source organism: Ladigesia roloffi (assembly GCA_037577295.1). Classification (NCBI taxonomy): domain Eukaryota; kingdom Metazoa; phylum Chordata; class Actinopteri; order Characiformes; family Alestidae; genus Ladigesia; species Ladigesia roloffi. The sequence continues at coordinate 3,463 of JBBKCR010019855.1, read as the reverse complement.
TCGTCTTTGTTCTGGAGAAACCAAAACTTTTCTAGGTTGGGTTAGGCTGCTGACTGCCAGAGTACTACACTAGGTTCCTTATTGATTCTCCACTTAAATTTATTCTACTGTAGTTCAGTGATAGTATTTTGATGTGTATGTCTCTTTAAAAAACGAATTCATGCTAGAAAAGTGCATTCAAGGTGTTGTAGGGCAAATTCGTTCCCAAATTAAAACGCTCCTGGGTTAAATTGTGTTAAATTAGAACATTCTCACCAATATGTTTCAGGCTACATGGGTACGCCATTGATATCAGCTGGAGTTTAAGAACACTGCAGCCACTATTTGGCACCTTGACATGCATGAATGAGTCTTTTCATTTTTGGAAAGTAGTGTGTGGCTCCATATATACTGTATGACTTCCTATTGCAAGATTATCAGGCATCCTGTGCACGATAATATCTGAACGTGTCTCTAGCTTTTTAAAGTAGAAATGGTGGATATGTGGGGATTTTTTGACAAGCCTGTGCAAAGGAATTTTGGTGGATGATTTCTGGTTAATCATTCTTGGCACGGATTTTAAGGGCGTGTGTGATTGTTTCACTTCATCTCATCATTTTAAACATATCTGTTGTGACTGGTCAGGGAGGAAGCTTGGACTACCCATAATCTCCCGCGTTCTTTGACCTCTTTACTGTTAGTTCCAGGACACTCACGCATGCACCTACAAGTGCTGGAGTGATTGGCAAATTTTATGATGAATTTTAGGAGCTATATAGCAACTTAGTTTTCATAGCGGGTATAAGTGAAGCCAGAGTCCTACTGGTGAACATTTGATGTGGATTTCATATAAAAATAATAGGAAGGATTTAAAAGGTTAACCTAAGAATACAAGGAATGAATAGTTTTAAAATTGTGTGCACCTACTAAAGTACAAGCCAGAATGGAGCTTTAGCTCAAATAGATGCAGCTTGACCTCAAATACACAAACATTTCTCACTGCTGCTCTCTAAAAGGTACTATAGCATTAGTCAGGACTTTAGTTTTCTACTTTCATCTGTCTGTGTGTCTTTCTATTTGATATTAACATCTCCAAATAATTTGAGGGTGATTTAGTCATGCATTCGATGGAGACCTAGCTTCTTTATTAGCCTTTTCGCTGCTGACAATACTGGCTGATTGACTGGATTTGGTATGAATTCTGCAAATTATTGCTGGATAGTCATGTTTCTACTACAGGGTCGATATCTGTTCACGTCTGTTCACGCAAAATTAAGACTTTATGCCTGACCAGCTCAAAATCTCACCCAGCTAAATCAGAATGTCAATCTCCTCGTTTGTTTCATGGAACAGGAAAGGCATGTTAGTGTGATCTGATTGGCTGATGGAGACCCTAAAATGAGGACAGCTGTCTATGTCATCATGAAGAGTGCTCCGTAGAGCTGAGACGAACCAAGAGCCTTGTTTGCTGAGTAGTTTTGTTGAATTCCCACCGTAATTCTCTTAGAGCAGAACAGTATCATTTAAAGTGGCCAACAGGAAATGCCATGCTGCAGATAGGTCATCCCGCAGGGCACTGGGTTCTATTTCTTTATGGCTTTATGTGATTGTGGTCAGTAGTACTGGACACTGAGGCTTCAGTGCAGATACAAGTCTCCATGACGGGCATGATTCAATCAAGTATTGATCCATTTTTACTGGTTTATGTGACAGTGATGTAAATGGCTTTAGCTTTTCTTATTGCTTTCTTTAACCATCCAGTTAATTTTACAGGACCATTCTGCCACTCTGTGTGTATGTAGGTATATTTGGATTGTGTGTAATATATGACTTGCCCTTTTAAAGCCATTTAAGGATGTAAACATGGATGTAGCCAGTTGCTCCAGGCAGTGTTGATCACACAGAACGGTCCCGGTTCCCTCCGTTGGATGTATTGGTTGTATCAGATCATAGAGGACAATCTTGTCTTTACGCACGCACCCACATACCAACTGCATTATCTCCACCTCTGTTTAAAGCTAGAGCTTACACATCCAGTCTGTCATCAACATCATCTTATTTCCTTATCACATATCAGCCCTCTCATCTTTCCTGCCTCATAAGTTGGCAGCCGGTTGCTCTTTTGATGACCCTCAACCTCAAATGCATCAATAAAACTTCAGTAACAGATCAAGAATACAGAGGATTACCAATGCTGTAAATAAACAATTTTTATCTAAATGACATTTCAGTCAAGAATGCATTTATACAGCATTTTTATTAATGAAATGTCTGAGTATGAATATCAATTTATTTTTCATATCTTTGCACATAATGTAAAGGTTTTACTACAGCTATATATAAAAAAAACATTTATTTAATCTAAGAACTCGATTGTTTTCAGTACTAGTGAAACAACCTTCTGCAGTTTGGGCTGGAACTCATTAATTATGACTAATTGCCAGGTTTGTGTGTATTATGACTAATTGCCAGGTTTGTGTGCCCCAGGCAAGTAGCTTAATCATATTTCTATGAAGTACTCAAGCCCAGTCATCTCTACATATAATGGCTGCATTTGTACTCATAAGAGGCTGGGATTGCACGGTGCCCTATTCCTGATATGGGCTTTAACTCTCATGATTACGTGCGAGACTGTTTTCTGTGACGATGTATGCCTCTACAGTGCTCGGCTGCACTGAGAACACTGCTTTTCTGATGGCCTCTGGTGGAGCCTGTCCCTGGGGAAAAGGGTGGTTTAGCAAAAACCCGCCATTCGGAGCTATTTGTGTGTGTGTTTGTGTGTGCGAGAGAGAGAGAGTGTGTGTTTTCTTCCTGTGAGGTGGTCTATACAGCCAACAGTCTGAACCTTTTGTCCTGTTTTCACTGATCTCCAGAAATTTTCTTCAGGCTTTCGTCTAAAAGAGCTTGTAGGATGACTTATTTCCTGGCTTTGCTCAAATCTTCGTTGCTTGCAACGTTTATTGTCATTTAAACCACATGCCAGCACACCGTGAAGCAAAACGCTTGTCCAGAAACTGCAAAACAACGCAAGACTACACAAAGTGCGGGATGCTGTAAAAGTGTAAGAAAAAGTGGATGAACAGTCCAGTATCTATGTATCCTAAATTGCATGGCTTTTATTGAGCAATACAGTGCAAAACTTTGTATTGTTACACTCCTAGTCTGAATCTGGAAGTGCTTGTCTAATGTTCTTCAAGCCATCAAAGGTAGGAAATTTACACTGCATAGATGAAGATGATTTTTCATGCCACACATATAAGAGACTCAGTGCAGCATAGTTGTTCAGTTTAGCTCATTTGTTGTGTGTGTCTGTATGTAGTGTCTGTGTGGATAGTGTGTCTTATGTCTATTGTGTCTGTGTGTGTGTCTGTGTGTGTGTGTCTGTGTGTCTGTGTGTGTGTGTCTGTGTGTGTGTGTATGTGTGTGTGTGTGTATGTGTGTGTGTGTGTTTGTGTGTGTGTGTCTGTGTGTGTGTGTCTGTATG
>JBBKCR010019845.1:0-12149 GCA_037577295.1 Ladigesia roloffi | reverse complement strand
GGGGGGGAATGTAGTCCTTGCCCCAACATACGTGCAGAAAACAATACAGTTAACACAAATTATGTATAGACACAAATACACACATTTTACAGATCCCTACACACAGATATAATATAACACGTTTTAGACAGACATAATACAATCACCAACATAGCTGGATTGACTCATTACAATAGCTCACAGTATCACAGTAGTTAGGTACATATCAAGAAGCACCATTAAACATGAATGCAGCCAACTGGTCTAAATGCCACTCAGAACAGTACACCCAACACATTGCTGAGTTACCTCCATGCATCTAGATTCCTTGGCTCTAATACTAGCCTCTGACGCCTCGTGCTCCGGCTCCCTAGAAGAGCTTTGTCTTACCGTTGGATTCCCACAGTAGCACGGGTGCTCACATGTCCTCCAAACCCAGACCTCAGTTAAAGCACAGACATTAAAATGCACACTCTAACTACTCTCTGCATGTAGAGCCAGCTTACAGCAATACTTCCTTTGGTAGCTCAGCCACACGCTACACAGAAAGGATAGATACACCACCGGCCACCTGTTTTCCAAACAACATATTATTAGCTTTAAGCTACCTGCAACATTGTTGAAAAAATTAACTAAACAGCTGCACATACCTTCCTGCAGGATACAGCACGGACTCAGAGGGATGCAGTAAAGCCAAACTCTTACCTGACATGCTTTAGGGGAGCATTTTATACGATATGGTGCAAACAAACATTGAATGGCTAGCCACTCAGAGCTACAGGGGGGGTGTCCACAGGGGAGAGAGCTACGGTGTCTGAAAGAGGACAAAGGCTGTCTATAGTGACATCTGCTGGTTACACCCAACCCCCCCCACCAATTTGTATCGACGTCCGATAATATAACCTGGACTTACACCCAAAAAAGCAAGAGGGGGGATACCATGACTTTAGCCCAAACAAGCCTAACACCAAGGACGAAAGGCTACGGTAACCTCATTATTGCACCCAAGTACCCGGGAGACTGTAGCCCCGTCTGCTCTGCTCCCAACTGGCGCTGGCAGATGATGGGGATTCCCATGCCTCACCACAGTGGTCCGAGAAGTCCTGCGAAGTGGTACTATGCCGTCATCTGGTCCAGAACCTGCCAAAGCTGAGGGTGCTGGGGGTTGTACTGAGCTATGTGTTAATGCCCATGCTGGGAGTGGGGCGACCTCAGTGGCCTCAGCCTGAGGGGTGACGGAATTAGATTGGGCCAGCGATGCTGGGGGTCACATTACGCCCAGGCGAACCCAATGTCCTGCCTCTTCTCGGTTCTCTCATGGGCATCACGGTGCCGACTACCACTGAATCTGGAATGCCCCTGAGCTCTTCAGGGGGCTGCCGGGACAGCGTATCTGCGTTCCTATTAAAGCGGCCTGATCGGTAACGGACGGTATAATTATACTCTGAGAGCTCCGCTACCCATTTCTGCTCTGTGGCACCCAGCTTTGCAGTCGCCAAATGGCTCAAGGGATTGTTGTCTGTCCACATGGTGCACTGCTGACCCCACAAATACTCCCGAAACTTCCCTGTCATAGCTCATTTCATGGCCAGAAATTCCAGCTTCATCGAACTATAATTTTTCTCTGGAGGTCTGAGGCTACAACTGGCATAGGCAATGGGTCAGATCTTTCCCTCCTGATCCTGGGACAACACTGCTCCAAGCCCAGTATGGCTGGCATCTACCTCAAGGATAAAAGGAGAGTAAAGTTAGCATAGGCCAAAGTAGGTGCATTCACTAACCCGTTCTTCAGCTCTTGAAAGCTCCCTTTACAGGCATCTGTCCACACACCATCAAGCCTTTGGCCCTGGCCCTTTCGTGTTTTTGTCCCAGCCAATTCAGAAACAAAACGTTGTAGTGGGGATGCTAATTTTGAAAAACCCTCAACAAATCACCTATTGTAGCTAGCAAAACCCAGGAAGGACCTAAGGTCAGACACATTTGTTGGTTGGGGCCAGTTACTCAAGGCAGCAACCTTGCCAGTGTCTGTCGATACGCCTTCACGTGAGATTACATGACCCAAATACTGGACCTCCTTCCTGAAGAAGCAGCACTTTTCCAGCTTAGACTTTAGGCCTTCTTTATGCAGGCGGTTCAGTACCAGGTCCAGACAACTCACATGCTCATCTACACTGGAAGAAATACAACAATGTCATCTCAATAAAGCATGAGTGACTGGCAATGCTGGTCCCCAAACAACCTTTCCATCAACCGCTGAAAGGTGCTAGGAGCATTGCACAGCCCAAAGGGGCATACGATTGAACTCGAAGAGCCCAAAGGGCATGCAGAAGGCCGTCTTTGGCTGGTCTGGCTCGGTCACTGGCACCTGGTTATAGCCACTAGCTAGGTCTAGGGTGGAAAACCACTGGGCTCCAGACAAGGCATCTAAAGTCTCTTCAATGCGAGGGAGGGGGAATGCATCCCTCCGCGTCTTGCTGTTCAGTTGCCAGTAATCCACACACAATCGGAGGCTCCCATCCTTCTTCTGGACCAGGACGATGGAAGAGGCATAGGGGCTACTACTCTCCCGGATGACCTGGCTATACAACAGCTGACGTAGATGGGCCTTCACTACTTCGTAATCAGAGGGAGAAAGGTGTCTGTACCTCTGTCTAACAGGCCTATCATCAAGCAAGGGAATATAGTGTGATAACAAGCCAAGATCAACCTCAAATGCAGAGAAGACCGTCTCGTGTTTAAGGAGCAAGGACCTAACTTGTTCTTGTTCTGGGACAGTGAGCACAGATAGATCCAGAGACTGGATTTGCTCCATCACAGAGCAGATCTGTGTGGTGTGTGCCCAAAGGGTTGCTGTGAGGATATTGGGCTCAGCTACCACCTCTGTTATCCCTGTTGGGAGACCTTCAATGCTGACATGGGCTAACCTACCTACAGAGTGCCGAGGGGAAAGGGTTGCACGTGTCCTGCCCACATTGACAACTGGTATAAGGACTGTACCTCACCGCACCTGTACCAAGGCCGAGGAGACTAGGAGGCCCTCAGGGAGGGAATCACTTGCAGGTTCCTGTAAAACAGTGGACGAAGCTTCCCCAAAATGCATGGAACACGTAGCAGCATCCACCTTAACCGTGCCGCCTGGTATATGAACTGGCCTCTTACCTCTAACCTTAGCAACCCCTTTTCTAGACTGTAAGGTTCGTACCTGGATCTTATGGCAGTACTGCAGGGCTTTCTGCCATGGAGGTGAGGCATGGACCACTGGTGGAAGGTCAAAGAGAGCTGGACCATACTGCCCAAACAGCTCAGCATAACATTCTTGAATAGCATTCATCCCTAACACTCCTGGTACTTCAGGGTGGGAGGGTTGCACCCGGGGGTCTTTCACCACTAGCCACCCACATCTAGGGATGACTTTCCTCACTGTCAGATCCACATAACCAATATAGGGTATTTCTAAGCCATTGGCAGCCCGAAGCTGCAACCAATGACAATGCAGGAGTCTATCCTGGAAGTTCTGTAAAAAGAAGCTTTCTACCACAGTGGATACCATTGACCCACAAGCATCTACCTCTTCCACTCACTCCTCAATTCCAATGCCCGCCCAACCCCTAAACACAGGACACTTCCGCTCCCTTGGGAGGTACAGCAAACTTTCTGCAGAAACTGGATTATCAAAACGTACAGTCTGTTGGCTGGAAGGACCCGATACAGCAGCTGAGGTCTCAGCCGCTGGAACCTGGACCTGTCCCTGTAGAAGACATTCCTTGTCTGCCTGTAGCTGGCACACCAGCTCCCTTAGCTCCTGTAATACTTCAGCCATGCTAAAACAGAAGAGTCAAGTCAGATAGGGGGAAGAACGCAGCAGAGTGTAGTGGAGTCCCAGGTAAGCTGTGAAATCCCACGACATGCCAACTGCTGCTTTGCCTTTAACTCTATGTCATTACTGTCTTTCCAACAACAAGTCACCAGGAAGCAATAACCATGAAATAATAATGAATAAAACCTGGAACACACGTCCTTATAAACTGACCGTCCTGCCGACTATGCCAGATTGTGACCCCCATTACTCGGTGAAACTAAGGTTCCTGGCTAAGTTGTCCGACTACGCCACCTGTGGCCTCGCACCACAAGATATTTTATTATTATGTAAGCTCTAACACCCAATTTAGCAGAAGAGAGCTCCCACACTGAGATGTGTTGGTCAATACAGAGACATGAGGTTCCAGGTTTGTACAAAATAAGAAGTTTGACAATTCAGTTCAGATAAAAAAACTCAAATATATGATTTGCTGATCAGGGGCTAGACAACAGCATCATATTCGACTAGTCACCAGATGCCACACAGGAAGGGAGTAGCTGCCACCACTGGAAATATTACCAACATAAAAACTAACAATGGCTAGATGAAATAAACGACGAGGGGCAAGTTACCTGTCCTGGAAGAGTGAGACCAACACCCCCAATGTGCTCTCAATACTGGTGGCTTCCTTCACACACAGTCCCAGCTCTGCTCACACACACACACACACACATCTATACACTGCACACAGTGGTCACAGTAAAAGGTGAGGTGCTCATTACCACTACAAATCTTATGCGCAGTGCATGAGTACCCAGATCACATAACCTTCCCCAAGGCCCAGTGGATGTGTTATACAGCTACAAAAGAGATGAAACAAACAGATTACTGGCTGTAAAGAAGTCAAATTAACAGTCTAATTTAATTAAAAACCTACTCTCAGATAGTGGCAGCCAATACCTTTTCCCAAAGGACAGTTCAATAGTGAAATAAAGTTTATAAAGAATATATAAAAAAGGAAAATATAAAGGAAAAAGACTACAATAGCCAACTAACCCCCATTACCCCTATAGGGCAGAAAACTGATGATTACTCTTTACTAAAATATAAAATCAGGCAAAGCAGCAGCAGCAAATCTGTCTGATAAAAAAACAAGTGTTACACAGATATAATATAACACGTTTTAGACACATAATACAATCACATAGCTGGATTGAATCATTAAATAGCTCATAGTATCACAGTAGTTAGGTACATATCAAGAAGCAAATGCAGCCAACTGGTCTAAATGACACTCAGAACAGTACACCCAAACACATTGCTGAGTTACCTCCATGCATGTAGATTCCTTGGCCCAAATACTAGCCTCTGATGCCTCGTGCTCCGGCTCCCTAGAACAGCTTTGTCTTACTGCTGAATTCCCACAGTAGCACGGGTGCTCACATGTCCTCCAAACCCAGTCCTCGGTTAAAGCACAGACATTAAAATGCACACTCTAACTACTCTCTGCATGTAGAGCCAGCTTACAGCAATACTACCTTTGGTAGCTCAGCCAAACGCTACACAGAAAGAATAGATACACCACCGGCCACCTGACAAACAACATGCTATTAGCTTTAAGCTACCTGCAACATTGTTGAAAAAATAAACTAAACAGCTGCACATACCTTCCTGCAGGACACAGCATGGACCTAGAGGGATGCAGTAAACCAAACTCCTACCTGACATTCTTTAGGGGAGCATTTTATACTGGGGGTCTCATTACGCCCATGCGAAACCATTTTCCCGCCTCTTCTCGGCTCTCATCCTCCGTACTCAAAGGTCCCACTACCAAAGGCCGCTAGGTGGCTTCGGGCCACCACGATGTGGAGTAGGTTTCAACAGAAATTAAGTCTCCTGATGTCATGAATTCTGGTGCTGGTTAGTCACTGGTGTCCAGATGACTCCCGCAGTGAAGTTGGCAGACCACTCTACTTGCTGCCCACTCTTCCCTACTGGACGTGATTTCTGTGATGTCAAGGTGGCGCTGCTCTTTGTACGGGCCTTTGGACACATTGTCTGATGCAGGGCCTCTCCCCAGGCAGGGCGAGTGTTTGTTCTCCATGGGTCTATTCACAATACAGCAACCCTTCTCTTCTGAGGCTGAGTAACAACGCAGCCAAGTCAGCATTTTACGCAGATGGCACAACACTAGCATGTACAGTGAACCCCAAGCGAGCTCATCATGGCCACCACTGAACAGCAAGGCTTCTTCTTTAAGCTGCTTGAGGATATTAAAGCCTAACTTTGATCATAGCCACATCCCACTGAGAACCAACAAGCAATCACCACAACTCCCCTGCTCCCCATTTCCCAGCTGCAAGCTGTCAAGAATCTGGAAGGCAAACATGCATTGCACAATCAGGAACAAAAGGTTCTTGGATTTGCTGTACTTGTGGATTTTTGGTACAGTGAGAAACAAAGTAGAGAAGATTATATATTTCTTATATATCTCATAGCCTATATATCTTATAGAAGCATTACAGGAATTTATGACCCCAAATTCGATCCAAGTATATGACTGATTGGTACTAGTGTGTACTTATGTCCTTCACTAAAAAGAAATCAGCTTAATTTCTGATGTGGTGAACACTTCATCATGTTCAATATGTTGAAAAGTATTTTTCTTATCCCCTAAGACCTTGAGGATCCACATGTGAACAAAAATATTAGCTTCTTACTCGTAACAACATGACGTACTTTCGGTAACTACTGAAACTAATGTTACTAATTAATTGTAGTCACTGGAAAATAAACCTTCATCTTAAAGGTGCATTGTAGTTTTATTACATTCAGTCAATGAGGTGGAAAATGTTGCATTTGAGATAAAACAACTAAATCAGATATCTTCTTAATTGCTGTGCTTAAATCCAGGAGTTATGATGTCTACATCATGGAAACAACCAATGTATTTACTATTTGAAAAATCAGTTATTTTTCCGGTGACTCAGTTTGTATAGCTTTTACAGTGTTCAAATAACAATATATATTTTACTTGGTTTCGCATAACATTAGGGATGGGTATCAAGGACTGGTTTTAAATTGGTACGAATTCATGTCTGGTCAGTTCTGAAATATTGATAAGCAGTATCAATATCAGTATTGGTATCACAAAAATTCAAGCAATTGTAAATAGGACTAGTATTACTGACAGAGCTAAGAGTTCAGTGAATTACATTCTGGAATTGGTGACTTGTCACTCAGAATCAGATTTCAGCTGGCCATGAATGCTGTCAGGCACAAGAACGTTAAACCAGCAGACTGTGGGCAAATGAAGAGCTTTTGATTTCACATTGGATGAATGGATCTTTTCCTCTGGTTTGTTGTCTGGCAGAAAAGTGCAGTTTTAACAAACAGTGCACCTACATCAATATGACAGAGCTAGGGTGAGTTTGACAACATCTCCATGTTTAGTTAGTCATTGTCAGTTTTTACTGAGGCCAAATGGACTGCTTTCTTAATATATGAATTGGGTCACTGTAAAACATTGTGCATTATTTTAAGGTCCTTTTTGGTCACCACAAAAAAGACCAACTGTTTATAACTATTTGATACATATTTCCCTTTCTGACAGCAACTATTTTTTGGGGGTGGGGGATGCAATGCAACTCGCTGGGAGGTAACAGATGTCTGTATGTTGAACAAGTCATAATAAAACACGTTGAATTGATTTAGCATTATCTGCAGGGGGGGCACTTTATTTTAAAATCTGCATGACATGTGCCAATGCAAACACCTGCTTCAGAAAGTGTGATCATTGATATCAGTGAACCACCTCCCTATCACCTAGTTGTAATGGTTTAAACAACAAGATCAAGGCGGTCCCAGCTGTTACTGTTGTTGTTGCTGGGCAACCTAACCATTATGCTCACAAAATGTCCCCAGCTCTGTCTCATTGGAAAGCCCATCTCACTTGTCCTGAGGTCAGAGAGGAGAGCAAAGAGTATATAAGCACATTTCATTGACTCCTTTCTTATATATATTTATTACTTTGCCCCATCAGTTTGTATTTTAAATAGCATGTGAAACAGGACTGTACAAAAAAGCCTCCTTATTATATCAGTCTCTAACAATCCCTAAAAAAGGAGCATGTCTCTGGAAGTTTCTATGGCATTGTTCATGGGATAATAATAGGCAATTAATAAGGTGGGGTGAATTATTAAATTAAGAACACACAAATATTATTTAAAAGATTACATGTTCAGCATGCTTCCCTCATGATTACTGAAGAAACATTCATGGAGTGTCTTGGTGAGGTGCCAATTTTTACCTATTTGATGAATCAACAGTGCCCCCTAGGTGCCAGCAAATGTTATTGGGAGGTTGCAGCTTTATTTTATGTCATTCAGACTTGCACATCTAGCCACTGGTCCCCACTGAGTAATTTCATCAAGACTTCAGAAGCAGCATTTGCATTTGATCCCAAACAGTCCAGGAGGTAGAAGGCATTTTCTGCAATGCTTTCGGTGACTGAAATGATTTTTGAAATGATTAGTGCATGCTCATATTTTTAAATCTTCTTTGCATATTTCTAAGCGCTCATTTGTAATTGACTTTTTCATTTGAATTGATTTTGGTGAAGCTTGTTTTTATTGGATGTGTCATAGGATGCATGTCACTTAATTCACTAAAATCAAGAATCGTGACAAAAAATCCACTGTTTCTGCAGTCTTCCAAAAGTCTGGAAAGGGTAAGTACTTTCAAGAGAAAATATTCAGTCTTGGTTTCATAAATATTTAGTGGACAGGAGCTTGGCTGCATTTCAAATTGTTACCATTTGATGTCAGCAGAGATCTCTGTAGACTAAAGAACTTATGGAAGGGACACAGTACCTTGAAAACTTTCTGCTTCCCTCTGGGGGTCAGCAAAACACCACTCCACAGACCCTCCAACTTATAGCTGTATCAATGCAATAAATGCTTAGTGATCAGAGGCAGAGACCTCATGCAATTAGCTGAGGGATTGCTGATAAAGAATGGTTGTCTGGCACCAATATTGTTCAGGGAGATTTTGCGTAAATGGTGAAAATGATGCATAACTGACGCACTGCACTCTCTTTTCCTCCACCGTAAATCATCACCCCAAATATTTAGCAGGGCATGAATTTCATGATTTTGCCCTCTGGCAAAATAGCCCATTGTCCATGGTGGCCACAGGAGTTCCTGAATTAAATCTCTATTACCATTCCTCATACCTATGCATAATTCTAAAAAAGCTCACACTCAATTTTGTACTCACTAGGATCAAGCTGTTTGATCTGCCTCAGTTCCCTCCCTTCTCTTTCTCTGTGTCTCTATGACTCATTATCATGGAGTGTGGAATGGATTTACAGCTCCAAAATGTAGCTGACTTTGACATAACCCTTCTATCCTCTGACAGCTGTTCCTCAGGTTTTTAAAAAATTGGCCCTGATGCCTATATCACACCATAGTGTCTTACACATTCATATTCTGTGAACCTGGCATAGGTTCTGAATATTTTGCTGATGAAGGAGAATCCCACATCCTTGCTATTCATGCAGCTTGCAGACTTTGTTGCTGAAATTGGACGCAGCTACCTGTATCTATTGTTACCTAGAACCCATAGAGACATCACTATTTATCCAAATGTTTTTTTAAGACACTATTTTATAAATACTTTTTATATGTCACATTATATTGTTCTTCTCATATTTGAGTCTTAACAATCTTATAATATCTAAACAAAACCCTGTATTTGAAGCTGCAGTCAAGCTTTTTGCAACTTTTTTCTTAATTGGAGGAAATGTAAAAACTGGCACATTTCAAGATGCTGTTTTAGTATGATGTTTTTGATTATAGTGAATCCATTTATGGCAAAATGTTTAAATACGTAACATTTTTTACATTATGCAGTATCATATTGAAATAATTAAAAAAACAGACTGTTAAAAGTTTTCAAGCTTGCTGGGAGGTGAGTTGAGTAATTACCAACCACATGTACTGTTTGGTATATTAAATAATGATTTGAAATGATGACAGCATTGTGATGATGATAGCAATGTTTAACAATAAAATCTGAAAATATCAATCTCAAGCTTCTTGAAGGCCATGACTATATTAGGCTTAAAAGCTTTGGTTTCCTCACTTTCTATATATTTCCAAGAGAACAGACTGGCTATGTCCAGATATCACACTCAAGCTAAATATTTTCAGTAATCAAAGAGAGAATATGAAAAAAAGATGTTAAATGGAAGTTTTAAAAAAATCCTCCACAGCTAGATTACTTGTTTCAGAACTCAATGGAAGAGGTGAGCTGGAAATGTTAAGAGGGCCTATCATTGATGTAATAAACTCTTCAGTGTGAGATCCACCAGTGTGAGGAGGATTCGGCTGAGCACAGTGCCAGGTGTCAACATTATGGTACGTGACCACTTTGGAGGATTAGGACTCAACTCTGAGATGTACAAATGAGTGCACCCATCAGTCTAAAGCAATTACTGGGCATAAAAAAGATTCCTCTTGGACACAAAGTGCACTAAGGCTTCATTCAAGTGGTGATGTGTGCTCCACTGCCTGCTATGCCAGCTGTGAGAGCAAATATCAACACTCAAGTGCAAGATTTAGTGCACTGCCAAAAGGCTTAGTGACCATGCCAAAGCCACAGCCTCAGACATATGCCTCAGTGCTTTCGATCATCGGCATCTGAAAAGTATTGACTCAGGCATGCCAAATACAGCTACACAGAAGGTGAGGGTCAAACATGTTGACAGACACTTGAGAGGTGATGGGCAAGGTTCATTCAGTTGTGGATAATTGGATTTGATGTTTCCTCCTTTTTCTGCCATGACATTACTGAATGTTCCATTTGAGACTTCCATTTTCAATTCGTGAAGAGTTCGCTGCTGTGAATAAATGTCATCTAGTGTGCATGTAGACTTCCTTGCAATTGTAAAACTGCCAGCACTCTGAAGCCAGAAGCTAACTACTTGTCACAAAGCTTACCACCGTAATGCCATATACTGATTTGTGTGTGAATATATAATTTTTATATATATATATATTTTAAAAATCCGGCTTAATTAGAAGACACAATGAGGTTTGAGATTGCACAATTTAGATTGAGGTCACCTCAGGCTGTTTACCTTAGTGCTGGTTGCCATCATTCATAACAATTATGTCACTGAGTTGTCAAACCCATGATGGGGCAGATATTCGAGCAGAGCCCCACTCCACAGCAGTGAAAAGTGTTCTAGAAAATCTCAGATGCAAAAGTACTAATGGGATGTGGCAAGCTCCAGAGGCAAGTGTGTTTTTCGGAGACATCATAACCTGAGGAGCTAATTTCTCCGCCAACCTGAATCATGGTGTTCTTTTGTGAGACACTGACAGGTTTCATAAAGTCAGGTTAACAGTGGATACATGTAGAATATTTTATTTTATATATTTTTTTGGAATGACGTTCAGATGCTGAAAGGTTCTTTCTCTCAACCCCATGAAAAGCCCTTTGGTGGAGAGATCTTCATCTCTACAGAGTGATGATGCTAACCTGAGATGACAGTGGGAGTGCATGATGTGGCAGTGTGATTATTTTCTGTATTGTATTATCATAGCAGGTGGAAGCAATGGGGAAAAAAAGGAAAAGCCTCACAGAGAGAACAGAAAGGTTTTGATAAAAGTCAAATGCCTGAACTGCTGTTTATGTTTTTATTTCATACTTCAGTAACAATATTCTGAGAGGGGGTTAGATTTTGGGTTAGGTTGAAATTAGAATCAGAGTTGTTTTAGTAAAATCTATTACATTTGTGTTTATTCAGGTACAATATAATTATAATAAATGGCTATCTAAAAACAATAATAAATGTCTATCTAAAAACAAGGTGAGCATCTACAGGTAATCTGCAGTGGACCAAATAAATTGCTGCTGATAAAGCAGTGAAATAAACTTGCAGCATTAAGCACTGCATGACATTGCAATGCCTTAATTCTGTATGTTGTATGGTTTGGCTGAGCTATTGAACCTATCATTAGAAAATGTTTTGTTTTATATCAGAACAGGAATATCGTCATCTTTTCTCTTCACTAAGGCTTTCATTTGCTATTTGTCTTTTGTATTTCCTTCTCAATAAGACATTGAACTGGCATCTTGATTTGTTTCAAGTCACTGAATGTTGTTTTACAAGTGCTTGTGTTGCCAGCCACATTAGACTCATTGTTTCTTTCTTTTTTTTCCCATCATCCACTGTGACTAAAGAGCATAGCATTTGGCAGTCTCTTCTCAAGATTCAAGATTCAAGATTTTATTTGTCACATGCATAGTCATACAGGTACAACACGCAGTGAAATGTGTCCTGAACCACTCCTTTAGACTGTAC
>JBBKCR010019834.1:0-12149 GCA_037577295.1 Ladigesia roloffi | reverse complement strand
ATACAGGTTAAAGCCCCGCCCATTTCAAGACAACCCAGACCCACTTCCTGATTAAACTCCGCCCACTTCCGGGATAGCCCCCGCCCAGTCTGAGTACAGATACAGATACAGATAATTCATCTGGTAAACACATACAGATACAGATACAGATAATGCTGTACTCGCTCATCCCTAATAATTAAACAAGGGAAAGAACTGAACGATATTTTTGGGATTGCAAGGCACATGTGCCTCAAAATTAACATGTTTATATATTGTTACCTTTAGATTAAACATGACAACTTTCCTAAAGTTTACTTTTTTTTTGTTGCCAAAATGGACATTTCAAACCATTTTTGTGGTCATGGCCTAATGTGTGTCTCTTTTGATTTCACTTTTGATTGTGTGTCTCTTTTGATGGGCACCAGGTGTCATCTTAGAGCTACTTAATTGCAACTACATATAATTTGTGCTACCATCATTTCAATCAATTTCTGCAAAAACCAAAAACATATCGAATGTTGTCTCTGTGCCGCAATAACTGTGGCACAAATGCCTAGGCGCAAACAGCTTGGACCCCGCTAATTGCAGTTCACGGCTATATTTTTATTTATTTTTACAAATTAGTGATGTTTCTAATTCTGTGCTCAGACACAGACACGAACAGATGCACAGCTACGCCAGAGCATGCACAAAATATATTGTTCAAATGAATGTGAATAGAATACTTAATGCTGGGCAGTGTTACGTCATGCCCGTTTTGGCTCCGCAGCTCCTCGTCTGAATATTAGGAGGCGACTTACCCTGGACCAGGTGTGAGTGGTGAGAATGAATGGTGACTGGGGGCGTGGGGAGCCGGAGCTGCCAGTAGGCAACGTCAGCTCCCCAGGCTCCTAATCAGAAGTCCACTTGTCCTTACTGTCAAAGCAATTACGAGGGAACGAGAGCTCCTTTTTTTTAATGGAGGCCGTCAAAACTACCCACCTGTCATTGTGGACCGCTTGTCATGCCTCACTTCCCGAGAGGTATGGGGGAGACCCGGGAACCTGTTGAAGTGTTCTACTAAACTGTGACTTATATTTTGCAGATATCACAGACATTACCCCTGAACAAAATGTGACATTCATGAAGCAACGCATGGTGGGGTGAGCACTCGAGTGGGCCACTGCCATCTAGAAAGCAGGGGGACAGGCCTAACCTGCCTACAATTCTTTCCGGGCATGGTTTAAGGCCATGTTTGATCTCCCTGATCATGGACAGGCCAGCAGCATAAGGTTGCTGCGGTTAAAGCAAGGGGCAGACTCAATTAAATTTCGAGTGTTTGCAGCAGAAACAGGGTGGAATGACCCAGCACTGATCTCTGTTTACAAACAGGGGTTAGATGTGAAGCTACAGATCGAACTGGCCTCCCAGGATGAACAACTCATAACTCTCAGTATTCGTCTGGACCAGCACCGCAGGGCCCTTCCTCACATCAGTACCCTGAAGGCATGGACCTCAGGACGGATCGTCTGCCTCACGGCTCACTCCGCAGACCCCCATGGGACAGAACCTATGGACGTCAACACACAGTGGCTGTCGAAGTGAGAGAGGAAAAGAGGGGTGGCTGAAGGCTTGTCTTTGTACTGTGCAGAAAATGGGCATTCGGTGTCTTTTAGTCATAGCTAGTCCACATCTACAATTAAAAATGGCAGTGATTGTTTTTACCAATAATGCTGTTAAAACTGTGTTTTCTTTGGTAGATTCTGGTTCGGCTGGGAACTTTGTGTCCAAAGAGATTGTGAGGACGTTGGGGCTCCTGATCGAGAGACTACCAGATCCGGTTCCTGTGCGCGCTCTAGATGGACAGCTTTTAGGAAAATAAATAGTGCATTGGTGCACTGCCCCCATTAAACTGTTAATAGACCCAGATCATAAGGAGACTTTGCAGTTCCACATTGTGGAGCTGCACTCTCTTCTGGGTCTCCCTTAGCTTAAAAGGCGAGAGTGTTTAAATGGGGACCTCCGGTTGTGGCTTCTACTTCAATAAAAAGAATGCATGTAGAAACTAAAAATTAAACAAATGCCTAATCTAACATACATTTTTAAAAATCAGTTGCAGTCGTGGAGAGATTCAGCTTTTGCTACTTTATTTTCATAAAGAAGTGTAGTCCAGGAGAGAGCCAGCAGGCCAAGACACATCTCTCTGCCTTTTAGATGTTTCAAGACACTTTTATTACAAGTCAGATTAAAACCTCCTTCCACTTACATAATTTCTTCTCAGGAGCAAATGGGCGATGAGCTGGGATGTTCAAGTGTTTCAGTTTTTAGGATGTCTACCCTCTATCTCAGATTAAACCAACAGTCTCCTTTTTAGCACAGAGTAATTTCCTACCCAACATCTGTTTCCCATGGCCTGATTGACATGTCCTCATCCTTCTTAACAGACCCTTGTGTTCAGTTAAACCTCTCATAGCATGTTTATTGCTTTAGTGCCATAAGGCAGCGTTTCTGAAACTGTGGGCCGTGGACCAATGCCGGGCCATGGGAACAATCAAAATTTGGTCAGATCCAGCTCTGATCTCAGCGCTGCTATCACTGCGTGCCCCGCCCCCTCGACTTCATGTCCCGCACCTTCAGGATAATGTCTTCCACTCACGTATATGTGCGAGACTGCTTTTTCTTAACTGACAGTAGAATTTAGATTCTCTGCCTGAACCCGAACCCAGCCTGAGCCTGTGGATCGGCTCGGACCGATATTTCCTGCTACGATCCCTGAGCCGTGGCCGTGATCCAGCATTTGAGTGGCTCGGAGCTCGAGAGTGTGAGTTTATGAATGCACCCACAGTTGAGTACCGATAGCCGATAATTACAGTGTCGGGCCGGTCTGGGTTTGGACACAAGGTGCACTGGCTCGGGGGAGTCTGGCTTAATTTTTTGGGCCCGAGACAAGCTATAAGACAGCCATGAAAAAAAGAACAGAAACAGGCTGAACTTAGAACACAAGCTCCAAGCTGCTCTGTCAGTATGCCTGCCTCGTTTAGACCAGTTCGTGGTGAAACTATCACATTAGGCGCAACTATCACATTAATGATATAATGTGATTTTAAGAAATAATAAAATAAAAATTTGAAAAAACTGATTTCTTGGTGCTTATATATCGGTATAACAATAATTACAATAATATAATATTATATATATATATATCTACCTAGACCTAAAAGAAGTCTTTAGTACCCCTAGAGCTGCCCATCTCCTTCCGCATCAACCCTGGGACTGTCGGATGGACCTTCTGCTGGGTAAAGAGCCACCTATTGTTCCCCCCAAATGCATAGTAGCGCCCATTTCATGGGCATTCCATTCAGGAGTCGATTCTGGCTCAAACTCCATTTAATCAAATGGCTTTCCGCTCTAAAATAATTGAATGGACCCATACTCTGCCCGCTGCAGGGCACCCGGGGGTTCATTGCACTTTAGTTACTGAAACTAAAGTATTGGTGGGAAACGCTTCGAAAAGATGTTGAGCGAGCAGAAAAGTCTTGTTCTGTCAGTGACCTGCCAGAAAATTAATGCCCCTACCGGAGCCACCGAAGCTGTGGTCCAACATCGCTAATGACTTTGTCACAGACCTCGCGATATCTAAAGGGTACATGGTGATTTTAGTTGTGGTGGACTGTTTTTCGAAAGGAGTCCAGTTCCTCCTGTTCCGTTCTCTCCCCTCCGTTTCCGAAGTCTTAGATGAGCTCTTCCAGGTGGTGTTCTTGCCTAATGGCCTCCCGGAGGACATTCTCTCAGTTTATTTCTTGGGGCGGGAAGGCCTTCTTTCAGAAGCTGGGGGCTTCGGTCAGCCTGTGAGTATCTCGGCTGGGCGGAGTATGCCCAGAATTCAATGCGCTGCCCCACGACCGGTCTAACGCCTTTTGAGTGTGTGCTGGGGCAGCCCCCACTCTGCCCTTGGGATGGTGCTTCCTCAGATGCTCCTGTGGTGGATGTCTGGTTCCGTAGGGCTGAGCGGGTGTAGACACAAGCCCTCACCTCTGTCGACAGGGTGGTTTGATTATTTCGGAGGGTAGCAAACCGGCGCTGGAGGGAAGTGCCTGCGTACAGGGGTGGGGACCAGGTCTGGCTCTCAGCAAGGGACATCCGATGGACAATGCCATCCAGTAAGTTGTCCCCTATGAAATTGTAGAGCCAGTAAACCCTGTGACATTTAAATTGCCTGCAGCCCGCCACGCCCCCTTAATCAACACTCACTCAGCCATGCATACAGGTCCAGGGTAAGCATCTCTATTACTCAGGTGAGGAGCTGTGTCTCCAAGGCAAACGTGACACATCAATCAAGCACCCCCCCACCCCCCCACCCCCCAAGACCGGACTCTGAGGAGTGGTGAGGGCGCTGCTAAGCGCCTGCTGAAGATGACCAGGGTGGCTCCTGACGCCTACTAGGTGGTGTTTGCATCAGGCAAGGTCCCAGCATTTATCCTCGGGGCAGTTACCCTCTCAGCTTACCAAATATTGTAGGCCACTCCATCGCCTTCGGGAGTGCAGGAGTTGTTTAACCCGGGATTCTGGGGCCCCCTCGATCTTGACCTCTCCAGGGAGTGTAGGTTCCACACGTACGAGGCGAGATTAGGCGAGACACATAAAAGACTGGGTGGAGCTTCATGTGTCTGTGTAGCGTATTAGGCGAGACACATAAAAGACTGGGTGGAGTTTCATGTGTCTGTGTAGCTCCAACCTGTAAGTCACAGGGTTATTTTGGACTAAGATTTATAAGGTCCAAAGTACTTGGGAGACAACTTACCCAATGGTGTGTTACTTCGGAAGCCTCTTGGCGAGAGCCAGACTCTGTCTCTCGACCTTATAAATTGGCACCTCCTTCACCGTCGTTCGCAACACCCCCGAAACCGCCTAACCACCTTGCTCAATGTAGTGTGCGCGCCCCTTACACACCCTTATCCACCCCTGGTACATCAGAGGTGGCCCCGTCCCAAGGGCAGAGTGGGGGCTGATGTCCCAACACACACTCAAAGGGCGTCAAACAGATCGCCAAGGTACTCTGCCCAGCAGTGCTGCTGCCCATGGCAGTAAGCCTGGAGAAATTGACTTACTTCCTGAACAGTCCGCTAAGCCTGACCATTAGCTTCAGGGTGGTATCCCGATGTCAGGCTGATGGTAGCCCCCAGATTCTGGAAAAAGGCTTTCCATACTCGAGAAATAAACTGGGTGCCCCGGTCCCGAGAGGATGTCCTCCGGGAGTCCATAGACCAGAAACACCGCCTGGAAGAGAACTTATGCTACTTCAAATGCAGGGGGGAGAGAAGGGAAGCTGATGCAGCGACGTTATAGCACACACTGTGCAGGATTTAACTGCCTGTTCGACATCCCACCTTAACGAAGCCACCAGTATATGCGTTTGATTAGTTTGACAGTTCAATGAAGCCTTGGATGCCCTGTTGCTGCCACGGTGTGGGCCCATTCGATTACTGTTTTGTGGAGTGGCTCGGGGACGAAAGTGGTCTCTACTTTGAGAGATTCTTCTGGGAGGGGATACATCCGGGATAAGGCATCAGCCTTTACGTTTTCTGGCCCCAGACGATACATTATAATGTAATTAAAACAGCTGAGGAAGAGAGCCCACTTGAACACAACCTTTTCACTTGCCAGTTGTATTTTTAAATTTTGGTGGTCCGTCAGTACTCTAAAGGGCCTCCAGCCAATTACGCCACTCTTCTAATGCCGCTTTGATTGCTAACAGTTCACGGTTGGCGATGTCGTATTTATGTTCGGTGCCAGTTAATTTCCTTGAGAAGAAAGAGCAGGGATACAACACCAGGGGAGACCCTGAGTGCTGTGAAAGCACAGCCCCTATGCCCAGCTCAGAGGCATCAACTTATGCAGTGAAGGGTTTGCACGGGTCAGGCTGCCGCAGAATTGGCGCAGATGTAAAAGCCTATTTTAACTGGGTAAAAGCCTCCTGCACCGCTGGAGTGACCTGTAGGGTCTTTCGTTTAAGCTTCACTAGGCCAGTGAGTGGAGCTGCCACAGCACTAAAATCACAGATAAAAGCCTGTAGAAATTGAAGAAGCCCAAGAACCGCTGAAATTCTTTCATGGTTCTGGGCTCTGGCCAATCCGTGACCAATCTAACTTTATACTTCTCCATCGCAATTCCCCCAGGGTCTATCACATACCCCAGGAAGGTGACTTGCTGAATGTGAAATTAAAAATTTTCTGCTTTAATGAACAGCTGATGTTTGAGTAGATGGCAAAGGCCCGCTCTAACATGCCTCACATGCTCCCAGGCGCTCCTAGAATAGACTAGGATTCCGTCTAAATAGACGACCACAAATCGATTTAAAAAGGCCCTGAGGACGTCATTTATGAGAGCCTGAATGCACAAGGGGGCATTACCTGGTAATGGTAATGCCCAGATGTGGTGCTAAAAGCCATCTTCCACTTGTCTCCAAGTTGTACGCGCTCTGTAGGTCCAACTTGGTGAACAGTCGTGCTTCCCAGAGCTGTTCTATGACCTGAGGGATGAAAGGGAGAGGATGAGTATATTTGACGGTTATGGCGTTTAACCCGCGATAATCTATGCAGGGTCTCAAACCACCCCCCTCTTCTCGATAAAAAAGAATCCCACTGACGCCAGAACCATGAGGGTACTCAAGAGGTCCATTACATGGAGGCTCAGCATCTCCAAATGGTCAAGGTCTACCCACACAGAGATTGGAGTGGTGCGCCACTGAACCTCCTGAGCCCCCAGAAGCGACCCACCCAGGGCATGCAGGCTCTGGCAACATCTCGACAGTCCAAAGGTCTGCACCATCTCTTTGGACACAAAGTTCCCCTTCATTCCTTAATCAGCTAAAGACAAGACAAAGTTAGAATATTTAATGCCACAGACAAAAACATACATTTTAAATTGTTCATTAGGGGAGGGGGTGTGAATGGTAGAATTAAACTTGCCCTTTTCTAGCTGAGGGCAAGCCGCTTCCAGATACCGCTTCTCCCCACAGTACATGCTCAGTCCAGAGTCTTTTCACCTTTGTCTCTCTCTACCGGAAAGGTGTTGTGATCCCAGTTCCATGAGCTCCAGTTCCGAAACCCCTGGTGTGAGGTGGCAGGGTTGACACATGGAGATTCCCACTCGGCTGCCTTTCGTGCTGGTGGAAGTCAGAAGGGCTTGGTGGTGCTGTTTGAGCCGAATGCTGAGTAATAACATCTGGTCGAGGTTCAACCCTTCATCTCTGCATGTTAACTCTGTCTGCAGCACAGAGCAAAGCAACTTCTTGTACACTGCCATGAGGACTGCATTGTTCCAGCCCATCTCCACTGCCAAAACTCGAAACTTGATGGAATATTCTGCTGCGATGTCGCTGCCCTGGCACAGCTGAATAACTTTGGTGCTGCATGGTCTCCCATGGTTGGGAAAGTCAAACGATGCCTTGAAGAGAGCTTTCAAAGTACCATTCCAGTAGGGAGGTGGAACTGGGAGGTTGAGCTGAGGTGCGAGTGGTTTGCACTGCATTGACCAACTGCCCTACCATGGTAGAAAGCTGGGTCAGTTGGTTTTGGTGGGCTGCGACCCGATGTGAGAGGGGCTCGGCTTCTCCGGCAGAGGCACGTTCGCCGCGTCCATTACTGGTGTGGTCATCTGTTTGGTCTGCGGGTGCAGAGGGACAGGGGCAGGGCGAGAGCATGCTTGCTTTGATACAGGTTCTTTTTAATGAGAAACGTTGCAATCGGAAAACAGTCAGCTGAAACTGAGTGTTCGTGCTCTTCTGACTGGAAACACAAACTTTGATACACGTTCATACAGCAGAAGGCCTGCCTTCCCTCTCCTTCCGTGATCACCCCCAGGCTCCCTCTGGGGAAGTCAGCACGAACAGCGTCTCAATCTCAAATTAAGATCAGGGAGAGAAAGTGAGCTGCTAGGAGAGACCCAAACACACGTGGCAGCTTCAGGGAAAGCTCTGGCTGGTAGGAGAGAGGAGCGTACTCTGCACTTCGTCCACTGGCACGTAACACATTGGTGACCACACAGCTTACCCCAGCGAAGCTGAAATACAGAAGGTCTCACACACAGCCAATCACACAATGCATACAATGAGTCCCAATTCCCCACTAATTATCCCCCACAGGTGGACTTGTGAGCTGCATCTCGCTGGCACCTGCAGTCCACCACGCCCCATTAATCACCACTCACTCAGCCACGCATACTGGTCCAGGGTAAGCGTCTCTAGTACTCAGGTAAGGAGCTGTGAGCTGTGGCAGAGGCAAACATGACACAGTTGTATTGAAAATGTTAAACAAGCAAAGAAACAAAAAAAAAACCAAGTTCATTTTGAGCTGTGAAAAAAATTTAATAAAATTAAATTAGATTCACATTTTTTTTATTTGGACTAGTTTTTTCATTGTGAACTGGAACAACATTATTATGGCTTTCATGGCTAAGAGCAAAGAAAACAGTATTTTCATGTAACAATGGTGTCATCCAGTTTCTAATGGAGAATTAGAAACAATTATAAACTAATAACGTAAAATGAAACACAATTTATATTACACCTTCCAGTCTTTTCTTTGCTGCTCATGAAAGGTCATAGGTTAATAACACTTAGATTAATAACAATGTCAGCACTGAAGCAGTGATGATCCTCAGTAATATTATTACAAAAATGAGGATCATCACCTGTTCTTCTGGAAGTGTTTGCCCTTAATTAAGATGAATATTTGATTGCTGGTTCCTCACAGCACTCAGGGTAGGTGCTCCCTGTTCTATTCATTATTATAATGGCTGTCGAGAGATTTATGATGGACTGGAGTCTGTATGTGGTGTAGGTGAAATTGACTCATGGCCTGTATTATTGTCATCTATATTTACCGAAAGTAGAAACACTCAATTCATCAGTGTTCATACATTCATAGTTCATATAATTTTTTTTGGGTATGAACGTAAATATCAAAAGAATGGTAATTCACTACCCATTTGATATTTTACTGGAAAATGCTAATTGTCACTTGACGTCTTTTTTTTCCTGTGAGAAATTGATCAAAGTAGGTCATCTCACTTCTTCTCATCAAAGCAGAACCCTGTACACAGTGTCACATTCTGTCTTTGAATGTTCAAAATTTTAATAGCGCCCAATTTAGCTGAAGACAGAAGACTGCTTTCACTAATTATATTTTCATGTTTGTTGAGGGAAGAAGGGATGCAGGGGCACAACCTAATGCTGGCTAAGATGAAGAACAGATTTTTATTTAGTTAAACAGGTTTGAATAGGACACACTTCTTGTATTCCCCTAGCAACAGCATCTGCTAATTTGGGAATTTGAGCTCATTCATTCTGTAGAGGAACTGGTGTTGGATGAGAAGGCCTGGCTCGCAATCTCCGTTCCATTAAATTTCAAAGGTGCTGGATGGCGTTGAGGTCAGGGCCCTGTACTTGCCAGTTAAGTTCTTCCACACTAAACTTATCCAGCCATGTCTTTACAGAGCTTGTTTTGTGCACTGGGACACATTCATGCTTGAGTAGAAAATGTTTTTCTTCAAACTTTGTTGGAACTTGGCATTGTCCAAAATGTCTTGGTCTGCTGAAGCATTGATTGCTCTTCATTGGAACTAAGGGGTGACTTGAATTCAATAA
This sequence comes from Ladigesia roloffi, assembly GCA_037577295.1. Lineage (NCBI taxonomy): Eukaryota > Metazoa > Chordata > Actinopteri > Characiformes > Alestidae > Ladigesia > Ladigesia roloffi. The sequence goes on along the minus strand of JBBKCR010019834.1, from coordinate 2,542 downwards.
ATATGAGATATGTCTCAAAACTTTACCCATATAGTCTATGTTTTATTTTGTTCTGATGATTCTGGCTTTCTGCTTAATTTAACATAAATATTTGATTGACAGACTCTTTTTCCAGTATTGCAAACAAAATAAGGTAGTGATACAGCAAGAGCTGGACAGATGAGTAAGCTAAGCCCTGTTGCTCTTATGAAAAAAAGTTATGAAAGAAGGTGCATTAATACAAAATCTAAGCAACTTAGCACTCCACTGTTTATGAATTCTGCAGTGTTTTTTTGTCAGTCAATGCCTGTACTTCCATTAAAATGGTCTAATCTGTACCATGCCCATTCCTTTTTGGAGTGATTAACTCTAACAAGGTTTTTCATGGGCTCAATAGGGTTCAGGCCCAGAGCTATCACTAATAATCAAATCCCCTTTCTTGCTTTGACATTTGATTGCTGTTTTGATAGTACAAGCAGCTTTGACTCAAGGCTAGAGACACTTAAAAGACTCTTAATTCGTGCAGTAGTGAGATGCTCATTAAAGAAAATTGACCTAACATCTAATATTCAAAGTGACTGGTTTGGGGTTGAGAATACAAGGATAGATTTAGAAAAGCTTATTGAGAAAGGCAAGTTTGACAAAAAATTGTTACAGCAGATAAAAGGTCAAACTCAAGGATACTGTAGCTTCAGATGTAATTTAATCATTTAAATGATGATTCACTATGTAAAAGGGTCAAGGGCAGGATGAGGATGTTTTTTTGGCTGATGGCCAATTTTTGCCTGATTGTATAAGCATTTTCAGGCTATAGCTCACATTGTGTATGTGCGCGTGTGTGTGTGTGTGTTTATAACATTAATGAAATAAAATGCTAATTGAAAGTATTAGGCAACATATTATTTACAACAAAGGTGCATAATAATGCTACATCATTCTGGTAGTGTTGTGGTTATAGTGTTCAAATACAATGCATGTGTATTTACTTTATTAATGTGGTGGAGTTTGACCCTATTGCATCCATCATGATTGTAATTATTGTCATTTCTGTATAACTTACATTGCATGACTTTTATTATGTTCCATATGTTCCCGGGTTCTGAACTTTCTATATGACTTAACATTGCATGATTTCATCCTACACATTATGTTCTCTCTTAAATCTATACTATGTGACAATATGTCCTTTCTATGACAGAATAGGGTGATTTTGTCTCCCTACAGAGAGTCCATTCTCAATGCACAGCTGCAGAACTAATGGCCAAGGTAGATGTTACTTCCCCTCCTTAATTCCAAGAGTGCTCTGTATTCTTATGTTATTTTTAAGTGACACACCCTGATTGTTTTTCTCACGTAGCCCTCTGGTTTAAGACAGGAAGGGCAGGAGTGTTTCATTAGAACTTCATCCCAGAGAGTTTCTCTGGTTGAAACTGCTGTTTAAATATTATGCTTTGAGTAATTCTGTTTGCTGTGATAATTCGTCACCAGAAAATTGCCATCACATTATGGTGCCCAAAGTGGGGTCTGATGAGAGGACCTGACCAACGGGGCGATTGACCAGGCAACGACTGATCATCCCACCTAAAAACCAAGGTGAATCAAGAAGACGGAGCTGTCTGATTCACATTGCCCCGGCCGGTTTTGGTGAAGAGAATACAGGGTTTTCTCTTCGTGAGCATCAAAATATTGACTCCTCATGAAAGGAAACAGGGTTTCTTTTCTTGCGTCAAGATAGATTGGCTGCTTGTTTTGAAAAAAAGTGGCGCCTTCTTTTCGTGAGTCAAACGTACCTTACTTTGAGTCTAAAGCGCTTGACTCGTTGGCTGTGATTGTGTCATTATGGGCAAAGGACCAAGTAAAAATATACCTGGTCTTGGGACAAGTCCTAAATTGGAATTCATGGCAAAGAATTACGGATCCGGAGCAGTTGATCCGAAATGTTTGTATAAATTGAATGTGGATTTCCTGCTGGGGAACTTACTCTTTGCTCAATCTTTCAGGACAAAACATTGTTGTGTGATTATGAATCTGGTTGAAAATCCGCTAGGTTTGAGTCCAGGTTATAAGTAATGTTGTTAGAATACTCTGAAGTCAGGACACTATTTTCAAGGCACCGATTTGCATGGACATAGGTCCAGCCTGAAGATAGGGGTGGGGGTCTGGATTTTGTGTGTGTATCTGGGTCTCTACCAGGGTAGAAATAAACATAATTGGTGGTAGAGCCTGTCTGTGTTAAAACTTAGACTGGCTATTGTGCAAGTATGTAGACGCATCTGTTTTGGTTGAAGGCTGGTGTGCGCGTGTGGGAAAACTCATGTGTGTGTGTGCATGTCAGTAACATTGGAGAGTTCCAGCAGTAAGAATGCATCTATGTTCACTTGAAACTTATATATATGTGGGGCGCCATTTGTAAAAACAGCTTCACAAATTTAGAGTTGTTTACATAATTTTCACACATTTAGAGCTAAATGTGTAAAAAAAAATACAGTGTTAGGTTTTGGTCCATTTTCTTGCTGCATAATTGTTAAATGTTAAATCTAAATGTTAAATCTAAATCTAAATG
>JBBKCR010019818.1:0-12149 GCA_037577295.1 Ladigesia roloffi | reverse complement strand
TGGACAATTACAATCAGAACATTTATGGAGCCCATAGGAAATCGCTTATGTTACAACTGCACTGACACAAAGAAACAAGAACAATATAAAATATAAATAAATCCAATTAAAACTGCAGAAAATACAGTACGTTTGAAATACACAATGCTATACAGATGTTGTGGAAACATTATAAAACCAATAAAGAGTAAAAAACAATATATAGTCAAAAATACGTCAAATACAAACTGCAGAGTTCCTCTACAAAATTCACTGTGCTACCACTGTTAAGACATGTCCATTACGTATCTTAATGGCGTCTTTTTGACCACCCGTGTCCATATTTCATCATTTCTTCTGGTGTGGTTTTAATCTCAGACCAATAATGCAAAATCAGAAAAGTTTACCTATCCCGGAGGAAATTGCTTATAGTAAAACTGCAGTAATACAGAGACAAGAACAATATAAATATAAAGTCCAGCAGAAAATACTCAAAATTAAATAAACTGTGTTATATACATAAATTCTGGATATCAGTATAATAATAATAATCGATACTGTAATACTGATACTTTTAGTAACTTACAGCAAAGTTTATTACTTATAAATACCACCACTTATGTCAATAGTACTGATCTACTACAGATCTCTATTACATGCATTTACATTTACGGCATTTAGCAGACGCCTTTATCCAAAGCGACTTTCATTCCTTAACTACAGGGGACAGTCTCCCTGGAGCAACTTGGGGTTAAGGGTCTTGCTCAGGGACCCAGTGGTGGTGCTGGAGGTAGGAATCGAACCCTGGACCTCATGGTCCAGCGGCAAGCATCCTACCCACTCTGCATGCAGCAACAGACTCCTAAACATCCTTGTGTTATTTGTAGTAATGTAACATGGTAAGACCATCGCACAATAATAAGATTATGCATCAAATTCTCAGAATTAGATCATACTATAATACTATAACCCCTGTTGTGACCCTTAAGGTATAAAGGACAGCTGCAAAAAAAGAATTTTCTGCTTTTATGATGCCATTAATATCAATGCATTTACATATATCTGCATGATCAGTTTCCGGCAATTTAGTGCTGCCCCTTCATGATAAAATTATAAGGTGTTTCACTCAGTACAGTCAGAATGGAGATTGTTTATATTTTTTAGTTTGAAAAACACAAAGTTGGAAGCGTTCATTTAAACATTTTTAAATTAGGATGGGTTTAAATGCAAAAAGCAGCCTCTTGTGCCTTCTTTCTTCCAGTCCTTCATTTCACACAATGCCCTTCTGCCCCATGGCAATAAAATGTTTAGCGTCCCCCTGCCCCCAGCCCTTGCCAACAAAATTTGGCATCTCCTCCAATTTTACACCCTCCTTTATTTTGAGGACCAGAAACACCAGTACTGGACTGAGGTACACTGGAACATCAAAGTGTGCTACAAGATCTGTGCCATCAAAATTAATTCCATTCCATTCCATTATATAATGTTACATCATATTACATTAAATTGGCACACACTTTTTTCAAAGGTAATTAAAATTTGAGGAAACGCTCAAGTTTCAGTACAGTGGGAGAACCAGAGGACAGTTGTAAGTGCAACAAAATTCATAGAGAAGATATTGTCCTCAGGAGGTTTTTCGATTCTGCTGCTCCTTTCTGCTTAGGCAGCTCATTCCTCCCATGGGGGAACCAAAAAAGACAAGCATCTAATCTGGACCGTTTAGTATAGTTGGGTCCCAAGCAGTTCCTTTATGCTGATGGAAAAATGCCTTTTGTCTTTGACACTCAGACTCTGTGTAATGGTAGAAGATACAGGTGTTCATGTTTGACCTCTGAAGTCACTGCTAGTACAGGCTCAGCAGGTGTGCCTATAGTTGGGAAACTTGAAGCTTAGTTTCCAGAAAGACATTTGAGCCAGGAAGTGCTCATTTATCACTTCTCATTGCTCCACTTTACTTTCTCATGAGCCTCAGAGACAGATTGTAATTGGCAGCATTTGACTGTGGAAAAGTTTACTTTCTGTATATTTTGCTTTAATTTAATTTGTTGCTTAAAAAATTCTATTTTCAATCTGTCTTTTCTTTGTCAGACTGAGTAGAAATGTGAGCAAATATTTTACTTTTGACAGGCTGCAAGTGGCAAAAGAAGTAGCCTAGATCAGCGTTTCTCCAAAAATACGTGTGAGTTTATGAACGCACCCACAGTTGAGAACCGGCCAGATAATTACAGTTAATGTTTCGGGTCGGTCTGGGTTTGGACACAAGGTGCATGGGCTCGGGGGAGTCAGGTTTTATTTTTTGGAACCAAGACAAGCTCTAAGACAGCCACAAAAAAAAAGAACAGAAAAAGGCTGAACTTAAAACACAAGCTCCAAGTGGCTCTGTCAGCGTGCCGCCTCGTTTAGAACAGGCGAGAAAGCAGCCGCAACTATCACATTAAAATAATGATATAATGTTATAAAAAACAAAAAGCAATATAGATTTCTTGGTTCTTATATATAGCTATGGGTACACAATAATAATTACAATAATATAATACTAATATTATACTTATAATATAATATATATAAAATACATTATTTATAATATCTATTTTTCTAGATATGGATCAGGGGAGGTGGGGGGTATTCCGTACATGCAGGGCCCTGAAGCCCCAAAGCCTGACATGACCAGGACAAATAAGTTTGAGAAACGCTGGTCTAGAAAACCAACTGCTCATCATTAAGCACCACCAGTATACTGATCACAGCCTGATCATCTGGAACCATCTGCTCCTATTTCTTCACTGGTTCAGGACTTCAGTTAGATGATCTTTGTACTGTATAAATGATTCAAATGTAGGTCACTGTGTGCCTTAACAAAGAAAAAATGTCCCTCTGAAGCTGGTCAGGTTTGGGGAATGGACTGAATTTAAAGGCTTTCCAAAGGAAAATATTTCACAATTCAGAATAAGGTAGTATTTGTAATGCATTTGTAAATATCAAAACACAACAATCTTACCTGAATCTTCTAAATAGTTCACATATTTTGTCCATTCCAGCAGCAACAACTGTGCAGAAAATAAAGTGCAAATTGAATAAATTAAAAATAATGTGAATTAATAGACACAACAGGGCAGAGTGTAATCTCACCGCTACTGTATTTAAGGTGGACCGACTGAGTTACAAGATGCCTAGCTTTAGCCTTGTTGTGTTTTGAGACAATCTTCTAAATGTTCAAGTAATAAGTCCATTTTAGCAGCAAAAACTGTGGAATGGAAAAGATATGGGCAGAGTGTAATCTAACCACTACTGTATTTAAGGTGGACTAGCTGAGTGACAAGATGCCCAACTTTAGCTTTGTTGTGTTTTGAGAGATAGAGTAGTCTTGAGGCAGAGCTAAGGGTCTTCTCTAATATTCCTTTCGCTCTTGAGTTTTCTGCTGTAAATTTGTTGCATTTTTGGAAAACACAGCCTGCAGCCTGGTGTATTTTTCCCCATTTGCTAGCATTTCCTTTGCGGTGTTTCCAAATGAGCGAATGTTGAAAACAAGGCTCACTCAGATTGACGTTTCCGCCGGTTCATGGTATAGGTGCGGTGAGGAATCTTGTGTTACACAACATCCAATTTAACATCCAGCACAAGCTGCGAACTGGAACATACAGATCTGTCCAGCCAATATCCGAAATTGAATTTACGGCTATATCGGACCCGATACCGATATCATATCGAATCCCGATGCCGATATCATATCGGACTGGCCCCATCTCTCCAAAACCCCTCCAAACTGGGACCTCAAGCCAAGTGCAAAGAGTCTTTGAAGGTGTGTAGGCATTGTTTTGTGTTGCATTTTTCCCTATATTCTGTGGTATTAACCTCTTATTCTGTTTTGTTTTGTGTTGGAATTATAAACTGAATTCAGGACTATGATTATTTTAGAGATGTTTAGCAGGAAAATCACAGTACTGATATTTATTGCTCTAAAAATGTTGAACTTTGATGCTTTTACAAAAAATTGAACATGGAGGGGAATAAATTAATATCTAACAAAATCGATGCACTTGCAATCACCACCTTCAGATTTGTTTGTGCTGTTTCTACCTCTTAGTGTCTGCACGACCCTAAAACACCTCTGGAAGGAAAGTCCCTTGGTCCCTCTGGCACAAGCAACTTGATCTCAGCCCCCTTCGGCGTTTATTACCTCACTGCTCCTGCATGTCATGTTTGGCTGCAAGATTAAATATAGCCTTGTCCTGGATTGATGAAAGATAGTCATCCTCTTGTTTAGATGCTCTGCTCCATTCTGAATGTGAGTCGGGTGACTGTTAACTGTCCGGGGACCAACACCATGCGGCTGCTACAAATAGTTGTCTTTATGCCAAAACATGACCAATGAGGTCACTGGCTGAATTGAAAGGGATCAATACATTCACTGAAAGGAGAATTATTGTTCCAGCTCCTGTGCAATGATTACATAGATTGCGGCACTTTTTCAGTGTAGTTCAGTCCTTCCAGTCCCGTTTTTTATGGTGGTTAATAATAATCAGTCAAGCTTGAATTACAAAATAATTTAAAATGACCATCTCCGTGAATGAGCTGCATGATGAATTTGCGAAATGCAAATTTTCAGATTGTCTATTGATCTCTCTTACAGTAAGTAACCATTTATTTGCAGTCTTGCTTGATTGTCATTGATAGGCCTAAGTTCTTTAGATGTTACTCTCTGGATTTCGGCTGGTTTTGAATCCAGCTGTTGCATCATGTGCTCAGAGTCAGCCATATGTATATGGTTAGAAAACAGGTTTTAATTAAAAAGAGGCTTAGGGGAGGTTTTGTGTCCTTTATTTAATCCATGGTGCCCTGCAGATTCAATCAGAATGTTAAACAAAGAGGACTTTGTTCCTGGCTGGGTGTATGGAGACCTTTTTTGGAAGTTGATGAAGGCGGATTGAATAAAATATATAATAAATACATGATTGAAACACCCCACTCTGTACTCTCTGTATTGGGAGCAATGAGGTCACGATTCTGTTATTTTCAGAGTGGAATTGTGAATCCCTATTCATTTAGGAAGCCTCTTTTACCCAGGGTATATAGGGGGAATAATTATGCACACTAATTTGGAAGGCCATGTGTAGCACATTCTTTCCTTACCACTGATCACACTCTTACTTCTCTAGTCACTTGTAATCTCTAGACTGGGTGACTGTAAATTGCTCCTGGCTGGCCTTCATGTGATGACCACCAAACCACAACTCAAGACCATCAAACCACCACTCCACAAATGAAGACCACAAGACCTCTACAGATAATCCACTCCCTCACCACTCCACTACTCGCCTCCTGTGGCTCTCCAGATTTAAAACTCTAATGCTCACCTACAAACTCAATTGTGGTCCAACTAAACCTTACCAATCATCACTGATCAGACCTTCCCAAACAGAGACTGAAACCCCTCATCTTCTCTGAGCATTGAGGAGAACATCTACATGATTTTGTCGCACATTTACTTAAACAACATAAACTTCCAATATCTTAAATAATCTGTGTTCTATGGATGTAGTCTGAGAGGGTCCTGTGGAATAACTTCATCTCTAGTAGAATTTTCTAGTGGCCGGAGTGAGGAATGGTTTCTTTTGGACTACAACGCACTAATGTATGTCGCTCTGGATAAGAGGGTCTGCCACATGCTGTAAATTGAAATTATTGAAACTGCAATTTCAAATTGCAGTTTTATTGGTCATTATAATTTTATATGAATCCAATAGTTCCTGGTTGCATGTCGATGAAAAACTGAATGTTTCTTGTCTTTCAATGGAACAATGTAAAGTTCTGCTCGCAACAGCTCTGGTCTGTAGAGTTTTCCATCAAGGGTTCACTTTCGCCAAAATGCTGCTATTTTTAATATATTTTTATATATATTTTTTTGATTTATTAGAAATGCTTGCGCTGGACATGTCTCGTGTCTTAGAACACCATTAGAAACATGAACGTGTCTCCAAAACACTTTTTACCATGCTCATCAGCATTGATGCTCCGCACATGGTCAGACCACTGATGTCCCAATAACACTGTCTCAATGTCCATGGTTATGTGACCACATCCCTTCTTCATTCGCCTATGGCTCTGAGGCAAACACTCACTTTTTCCAATTGTCAGCTTGTACTCAGTGTTAAACAACAACAAATAAAGCAGAAACTTGCAAAGTCCTCAATTATACATGTACTTGCTGGTGGCGAAAGAAACCAGGATGTTAGTTTTTTTGGTTTCTGTTAATTAGCTCGGAGTTTTCTTTCCATATAATATTAACTTGTGATGCTCATGCCATTATTACATTCAGTTTGCATGAATTTACATGTTTTTTTTTTCCAACAACAATGTTGTGCTCTAGCTACCCAACTCAGATGGTATGACTCTAGTAGCAATAAAATAGTAGTAATGATGATAATTATACCCTGGGATTGGTTCCTGGCAAGGTAGTACAGGGTCTTGTCTTTGTGGAGTTAGCATGTTCTCCCAGTGTAGGTTCCTGTAAGGTTCTCTGGTTTCTGTTTTGTTTTTCCTCCCCCCAAAAACCTCTCCTGGACTAAAAACGTGCAACACTCTATAACACAAAATCTTTGCGAAGTCTGTGTCAACCTAATACTCTCACTAACTTGCGAAACCTGCCAGTCAAGTGAACATTTGAAAAAAAAAAAAATTAAATGAAGAATAAAAGGACCCAAAGTGATAATGACAGAAGAGCAAAATGCAAAGTATGTAAATTGGTCATACTTCGCCCCAGTATGGATTGTATAACCCCTTTAGTTGTATAACCCCTTTAATTGTATAACCCCTTTAAATGCCCTTTTCTGCTCAGCATCCAGATGTTATATTAAACATTTTTTAATATGGGAAGTCGTGGAAAATTTTATATCTGATTTGGTGAGGAAACCCTGGTTGTAGTTGTAATAGGAACCTTCTCTGTAAAGGCTGACATATTTTGAAATATTTTGAAATCCAGTTTAATAGAAACTTCCAGTGAATCAGTAAGGCATTTCAGGTCTCAGGAAACATGTGGAGCTTTAATATATGTGAATTTATTCCTGTAATGGCACATCATTGCTTTCTCACTTCTAGGCCTGTCACGATAAACAATAAATCAATAAATTGCATGATAATTAAAATGTGGTCGATAATTTTCCGCCCGTGATGGGGAAGTATTTTTCTCCAGAGATCAGCACTCTTGAGTCTCATTTCTCCTGTTTTTCCTCAGAAGAGTTATGTGAGGCGTGTTTTACTCGCTGTCTCACGGTCTGGTGCACTGCGGAGCTGTTAAAGCTCTGCGTTTGTAATAATTATGATGAAAAATTTGCCAAGTAATAGTATAATCAGGTGCAAATATATTTAATTAAAATGAGAAGAGTTTATGTTTAAAGAAAGATGTTTAGAAGTGCAAAGAGCCAGTCCCGTTTTTACATGCATTCATTGCTCGTGGCTTTTCTAGAAGGGGCAACCACCGATCTCTGGATACTTCACTGTTAAATAGGGCTCAATGAGAGCTTGTCAAAGACCCCCTGTTTGCTGCCATACCCCCCAGCAAGCTGGAGTTATTAAGAGGAAGATGATCGCCTTGGGAAAACGTATAGGGACACCGCTAGAATTTAGCACAGCTGGACACATTGCTACTACTGAGAGATCCTGCCTTAAGCCATACAAAGTCATAGTATGCTGACTGTCTTACCATGTCTTCCACTCTCAGGGTTATGTGATCTTTAGAAGTGAAGGTTTATGGATTATTGAAAGGGTGCTTTTGCATTATTATGTCATTATCATTACATCAGTAGAAATGGACACAATGACAATATTATCCTTTATCGCAATAATTTCTGGGACAATTTATTGTCCAGCAAAATTTGGTGGACCGGCCTACTTGCTTCTCTTCTCTGCCTGTCAGTTGCACAAGCTCATTAAACGACTACAGATTAACCTTAGAAGTCAGTTTGGCATCCAGGTTTAGAATGTGCAAATCCTCTGTCCTGTAGGTGTGAGGTGTGTTTGTCCTCCTCCATGTTTTCTGTCTGACAGTTAAGCTGGTTACAGCCCTCATTCGTGTTCTTGTCTGAGTGGTGGAGTTCTTGAGGACCTGCTTGGACCAGATGTCTTTAACCCAAATGGATCCAAGTGTCCATGTGTCTCCTCGGCCATACAATTCATTGTCTACTGAATGTTCTCCTAGGTGCAGTAGAAAATGCTTAAGTCAATATAGAATGGAGAACCAAATCTAGAACTGGGATTTGTTGATATGACTGTGGCTGTTTTCCATGTGTGACACTCAATTTTATTTTCCTATTTCTCTTAAATATGAAAAAGATTGTTTAAAAAAATCTTAAAGTAGTATAATGATATTAATACCCATGTTGCATTGCTGGTTTTTGATGGCAGAAACTTAATATCAGACCTTTCTTGGAGATTGTTCATACTTCATTTTTAATTGCTTTCACATTTTTCTAGCAATTGCATCCAGATGAACAGAACCAGTGATGCATTGTTATATTGTTAGAATTGGTGGAATTCTCCTGGAAGTGAGGTGGAAGCTTAGACCTTCAAACCAAGTCCTTGAATCCTGTTTTCAGTCCTGTTTTGGTCGCCGGTAGTTAATAAATTGCTGATTGGATTGATTGGATCTAATGTCATGTAGGACTAAATGGGTTGGGAAAATATTTAAGTGAGTTTTTTGAGTAATATTATGATTGCAAGAAATTAAGCACTGTGTACCTTTACATAAACATCTAATATATGTCGCTTCATCTGTGAATGAAAAATTCTTCATTATTTTTTCACCGGGTCAAGGTAGAAGGTGCTGATGGATCTGGAGTTTATTTGAGCTTCTTTAAGTGTCATCAGACCAGACAGAGTAGATCACGAAGATCTGGGTGGTCCACCTTTGCTCGAAATATAACACTGTTGAAACAGAACACTGTTGAATCTGTTTTACAAAAATACGTCCTGTGTTACAGGGAGTGGAGCCACAGCGGTTGTCCAGGCGGCCTACTGCGTACCCCGAAAGGAGAAGGTCGCTATCAAGCGCATCAACCTGGAGAAATGCCAGACCAGCATGGACGAGCTCCTGGTAATGAAACACATAAACACGAACAGGCTTGAAGGTGCTGTTTTGTTGACAAAGAAAAGATGTTTGTGTTTTTTTAGTATGATTGCATCAGTATGATGATACTGAGGATTATTTTTAAGTTTTCAAGGGATCCTCGAGTTATGACACAGATCTTTTCCTCTGACAGTGAAGAAACCCCAATTTTGGTATAAGTCGGAAAACTCGAAGTCACTTACCAACCAAAACACAGTTGTAAAATAGTAATCTAAAACACACAAAAAAAAACAAAAATCCACAAAAAAGGAAACTGACATAAATATACTGTATTTGGACACTGTACTGTAGTAACAGAATTTTTTTTAGCAGGTCCTTTAATATCTGGTGTTTTGCACGTGTATACATATTTCTGATTGGCGGTCATGGTTCAATTAAAACCCATCAGCTGTGAATCGTTGTTGTAGGCTCACTAGTTAGTTGGTAAACTGGTAGCCAGTGTGGTTAGCTAATTTGAGGTTGTATCTTCACTTTCTTGGGTGAAAAATATGTGTGAAGGACAGTAAAGTGTGGTACTGTTACAGGTTTTTGTACTGAACTGATGTTTCTTTGGTTTTCTGAACTGTTTGTCACCAAACTCACGTGTAATGTCCACACAGCTTCAGTTTGACCTTGGGTTTTAGAAAGGTGCCCTTAAGTAAAATGTATTAATATTTTTATTATTGTTTACATTTCTGCACTGTTTGTGAGAAATATGTTAATTGTTGAGCCTTAGTGGAGACTAAAGGGCTTTAGTTTTATAGTGAGTTCCGTTTTTGCCAGACGGCAGCTTATTCTCCTTTTAATCTGCTGCAAATAACCCCTGCCCCCACGTCTTTAATGGGGAAACCCAGGTTTGGTGTGGGATAATCCGTTCTGGAGAAATGCAGCAAAACATAGGTCAATGGAACTAGGCGTCCGCCTCTTAAAGTTCCCTCGCAGAAAGTTAAAATACTTGAAGTGTAAAAGAAAGCACCTGAAAGAGGCACCTAGCAACACCATAGCAACCTCCTTGCAGCAACCACAGTGACTATACGTTACCTGATTTAGCATTTTCTTGTGTATGTTTTAAAATGGTGTTACAATCTTTAAACCTCGACTGCAACTCGCAAGAGACTTGTTGCGTAAGGAGTTCTTGAAAAGCTCTCATTGTGCTCCTGGTGGAAATCCTTTTTATGGTACTTTTGTGGAACCTGTCCAACAGGGTTGAAGTAGTGAAGAAACGCATGAGTGAGGGATCAGTCATCGCAGGTGAGACGTGAGAGGAGCTCCCAAAGCAAAGAACAAAGACCCATATTGTGGAGGTGTCACTTGTCTTCTGACATCTACTCATTAAATCTTTTTCTCAGCTGCAAAGCCATGATGGAACATTTCCTAAAGGTCTTTCTAGCGCACCACAGAAATACAGCAGGGTCGGACAGAACATAATTTGGTTTCATCTCATCTTTATAGAATGAAATCAGCTCTCCCATGGATTTAATCCTTCCAGCCTTGCCGCTTCCTGCTTTATTAACGTCATTTTTCATGTTCTCAAGGAGCTCAAAAGGTCATCCGCTTCTTGTAAATGGAACCGGGCTTCAGGCCGTGTGATCCCTAACGTCAGCTGCTTCTTTGATCCTTCGGCGCTGGAGAATGCTGCTGATTGCAATGTTCAGGCAAGGGGATAGGAAGTCATTAGCGCGCATTCATGATGTCCAAATTCTTGAAAGTCACAAGCGTTCGATAATGATTAAGTTCAGGTATGACAATATTGTTTAATGCATTTTCCAAAATATCAGTCTAAGCTGATGGTTCAGTGCCATATATTCTGTGTTGTTCTACAATTTCAATTTTCCATATATGTTAATGAGGCTTTTTTTTCTTTTTTGCATTACCATTCTTTTTAAGGTGTAGAGAAAGTGATAGGAACCAGATCTTCAATCTGAAAAATCCATCATTGAACGTTAAATTACATGAAATCGTAACAACACATTACCAGCTCGTTTTGGATTTTTTTGAGACGGCTTCAGTGGGGATGGGCATTGGAATGCAAGTTAGTCCCCAAATAAAATCCATGCTTTTAGATTTCCCCATAATTCTATCATTGTGAAGATTACAAATAAAATCTCAACTTAATGCTTGTCAAACTGTCTTATCTTTGACATGCTAAGTAGATTAAACAAAAGAAATGGGAACAAAAGTTTTACTCTGACAGGCTACAAAGTGTCTAAAGATAAAAGGTACATAGATAAAGGAGTTCCAACCACTCAGCATTCAGCACCACCAGTATACATGAATTATTCATTTGTAGGTCAGTGTGTGTCTTAACAAACAGAAACATTTATCTGAAACTGGTCAGGTTCAGGCACTGGACTGGAAATTGTGCGTTTGTAAGTCCTTCAGGAAAACCTGGAGAACTGTTCCTCAAGTCCACATTAAAATACTTGAAAGTCTTGTTCATTGAGAGTACAATATGGGATCTCACATTACCTTCTTTAGTTTTGCACTGGAGCTATGAGAATATTGTAACTATGTAATGGAAATTTCCATAATTACAAGTGGAAATATTGTGACACTGCTGGGAGGAAATAGTCAGTAGATTCATCAGTAATTTGAAAAGAAGGAAATTGTTGACCAAGTACTCAGTGAGGGCTTCTTCTACAATCGTTGGTGGAACATTTTGGTTGAAGCATCTGAGGTTTGTTGAAAAACTGGGCCACAGGAAATCCATCCCGGCTCTGTCTTCATGTTTATGACCTGCTGAGCAACAGGAACCATTCAATTAAACCCAGATTCTCCTTAAATGGGCTGGATCTGTGTCCAGCTAAACTCAAGTGTTCCCCCTTGAGTCTAGAACCTTGAAGAAATTCCTCTAAAGCCTGATTCATGCTCATGCAAAGGCAAATGTGCTCCTACACGGCGCTGTACCGTCCGAGCCCGTTTGTATTCGTACTGGTCCGGCGCTGCTGCAAAGAAATTCGACGCCAGGACAGCAGGAGGCGCATCGGTCTGAACCCAAAAAATGTATTCAACTTTAAATTATTTATACCGAGTTGTAGTTCAGTTGTAGTTCTACTCAGCATATGAGACA
>JBBKCR010019807.1:0-12150 GCA_037577295.1 Ladigesia roloffi | reverse complement strand
AGTGGTTTGGTTATCTTCAAACGGACAAAAATTCAACGAAAAGATAAAACCAGTTTATAAAATTAGTCGCTCGACAAGTCCCAAATAAAATCTGGTAAAACAACAAAACAAACAAAAAAAAACGTTCTATCGAGCATGCTGAATTCCAAAAAAGTCTCGGGTGTGCGTGTGTGCGCGTGTGTGTGCGTGTGTGTGTGTGCGTGCGTGTGTGTATGTGTGTGTGTGTGTGTGTGTGTGTAGGTCTGGGGTTCAGTATAGCAGGAGGAGTCGGTGATCAGCACATTCCAGGCGATAACATCACCAATGTGACTAAAAAATCAAAAAGGGTTTGGGACTTTGCAAGTGCGATGACTTACTTCTCCCCTAGCAAAGCGGTATCTTGGTATTCCTGCCACCAGTTTGTGTTAAGAAAGGGTTTTAAATATGGGGGCAACACTGTTACAGATACTTACTGCTTTATTTTGTGTTTGCCCTTTGAAATATTTGTAATATTGTACTTTTGTGCACATTGGTACATTATTATATGGTTTTGTTCATTTGATCTTTGTATTTGTTTCTTTAAATACTGGAAGATCAATAAAATCTTTACAATTGTAAGGGAATTTTTTATGTATATAGCCATTTACAGTCAAAAAAATATTTGTTTATTAGTTTACTGGGATAGAATTATATTTATACTTTATTACATTATTTTTATTATTACAGGAACTATAATATTGATAATTATCGATATCGGTCAATACAGGAAAAATTATCGTGATATAATTTTTTGCCATATCACTCAGCTCTATGTAGTACACTAACCAAACAAAGCACAGTAACTTTTTTATTGTTTACCAGCATTCTGTGACTGGCCTAAATCTTCCTTGGTTTTGGTACATGTAGTTGTATATGATTACTCATAAATACAGGAAAAAAAACACAACAGCAGTATTAGTAGTAGTAGTAGTCTCATTGCCCATGCCTCTCTGGCTTGCTCCCTGCACAATCCTGCATTGTGTAATTGATCATATCTCTGGATTTGTCTTTCCTTTATTCAGAAAAGTGCTTCCATTTTCCTGGTTTGTTGTTCCCCTATTTTGAATACTCTCCCTAATGTCCTCTTCATGCTACTCGCTGAATATGCTTAAACACCATAGATGATGTTATGCTGACAATTATCTGCCAGTGCCATGCTCCAAGGAGTATGCATATTTGATAAAGGGAATATGCAGTGGTTGCTGTAAAAGTACACAAACACACACGCACACACACATGCTCACAGCCTACTTTGATGTCTTCTAATATGAACAGAAAGAAAGGAAGGATCAAAGGAAAAAGGAGGATAGTGTCTTCTCTTTTGTTTGTCATCAACACATCTGAATCTGAATCCATTTCTACATCTGGTCCAACAAGCCAACTTCTCAGATTTGCCAAAAATATAATACATAAAACTCTGTTACAAGGGGTATTTTGATATGAAAGTTGTGGGGACAATGCTGATGTCTGATATGCTGTGAAATGACAAAAATTCAGATAGCTTGGTATAGGGATGGCCCTGGCAAATCTGTGATTCTTTGGTCTGTATACCATTTTTGTGTGCTTTGGTGCTCTTTGTCACTAGAATTGAGCCTAACTGAAAACGGGTGGTTTGCATTGAGGAGGACAGCCCAAAACCAAAGACCCATGCATAAAAATAGGCTGGACATATTTCTGAAAACTGCATCTGTGTTTTATTCAATATATTTAGTGTAGCGCATTTTTAAGAAATATGTGATTTCTGACACGGACATTCTACTGCAGGGATCACCAACGTGGTGCCCCCAAGGACCACAACAAAATATAGCAGAGCTCACCAGTGAACAATGTCTAACATGTAATTTTATCCTGTTGCTATTCTACTTTAATCACATTTGCATTTAAATCTATTTGAAAATGACAATATCAAAAAAAAAAGGATTTAAAGCATGTTTATTATACATTAAGTTTAGATAAACTCTGTACTAGTATATGAAACTGGTAGCCCTTCGTATGGCTCAGTACCCGTGAAGTAGCTCTCAATCTCAGAAAGATTGGTGACCCCAGTTCTACTGTCTATAAAATGAACAAAGGTATGTTGCATATCTAAAATCTGCATTTTAGCTATGAATTTACCCAATGTATTAGGCCATTTTTACCTCATTTGTGACATAGTTGTGAAATGTGTGACAGAACTGCCTTCTTTCTAATACTCTGGGTTTTACAGGTGCTCCTCGCACAGGCTTACTTACAGCAACAGGCCAGACTGCATGAGTGCTTGCACACAAAAGTGTCAGTGTGAGTGGAAGCTTTCAGATATCAGCCTGGCTATGCATGAATGCAATCGCACTGTGCTGTATGGACACATGCTGCTTTGTAGACCTGCTAGATATGTACAAGAGCTACAGTCACTGAAGCGCATGCACAGACACACACTCGCAAACACACACACTCTCTTGCGTGCGCACAGATGTATTATTAATCCAGGGTGCTGAATCTTTTGTTGAGCAGGATTCTCTGCCTGTATGCCTGAGTAAGCAGACTCGCTAATCAGGTGTGCGTTTCCAAACACAAGTCAAACACAGCAGCACATTTATCTAAAGTCCCTCACCCCACACCAAAGCTGCAAAATAACACCAGAAGATGTGAAACACCCTCAACTGAAGGAAACATATTTTACTCTTTTTCCCCCCAATTTAACATGTTTTTTCTGTGGTCTTTGAAAAGCAACTGTGGAGAGAATACGAGAATGCACTCTCTTGTCAATTTCCCTTGTCAGTTATTGATTTTGTACATTATTGACCACTGCTCTCGGGGGCTGCCTCGGTACAAGAGGGCAGGGTGTGGAGGGGGGTATATAAGAACCCACATTACCATTATTTAAAGCTAGATTGAGCTAAAACAATGTGTTCGATATCTTGAGTATGTGCCAAAAAGCATGGCATTACACAGCAGTGTTTAATGCAGAAACCTTAGAATTCAGTTTATTTCCGATAGACTGGTAATACGGATTTGCCAGCATCGGAAATTTCAACAGTGACTGTAAATGTTGATTCAAGTTTTTTGTGTCACGAAATCGATCAGCAAATCTAAACTGCCTGTAGAGTCACATGCATTTCATAAAAGAGAAATGCGCCAAATCACTTTCCATTTCACAGCTTGTTGGAAAGCAGATAAAGATGTAAATGTAAACAGGCAAGGAAAGTATGTTTTGCTAGGCCTCCTACAAAATGCTATGCAGGCCACAGCTCCTCCAGTATCTTGATCAATAGCTGTTGTACATTAAAGAGAGTCAGAGTGTGTATGAGAGAGAGAGAGGGAGAGAAAGCAAATGAGAAATGAGACGACCAGAGCACCCTCTATTCTTTTGTTTCTCGTTTTTTCAGCTCTCCGCACATCAACAAGCGCTGCACATTTACCCTGAGATGTCTGAACCTACTAAACATACTGAAAGAAAGACCATGGGCATTTTTTTTCTGAGTGGGGAGTAATTAGCTTGGTTATTAACTTGTGTATTAATGTTTTTTATGTTTGTATTGATTCTGGAGTGAACTGGCTGTGTGGTCTTTCCTGGCTGAACATCATTCCTTGTTTGGCTTTTCTAATGTCATAGAGAACTAATTCTGGGAGAAAAAGAGATAATTTAGCAAAAATCAAATGTACTCAACATCAAACATGATCACTGAGTGAAGACATTTTTGCTGGATGAGGTAGCTAATATAAACATATGCCATTTTGATTAATACTGTACAAAACACACTTCTAAATCATCACATAATTGACCCTTCAAACCTTCTCAAATGTGATCTCAAATAGTTTTGCTCATTTGCTTTCCAAACCCTCTGTAAATCTGGAGAACTACCACATGCAGAGCAAGGTGTCCAACTGTATGCGATATGTATTCAGGCACTTATGACTTATGCAATTATTATTTGTAATTTTGACAGAGTAATTTGTATGTCATAAAATGCAAACTATGCAACTATAAAATATATAGCAGTAACAGACAAAAAAATATTTTTTAGCTGTTTTAACCTTAGAAACACCTCACTCATACAGCTAAAGCACTGCTAAAATGATCTGTTTTTATTTGAGTGGAGTTGTTTAGGAATTCTCTGTAGTATATTACATGCGACTGTAGTACATACTGTGTATTTAAATTGAAATGACAGCAAAATTATCATTTATTCTGGCTCTAGAAACTCCACTTCATTCAGTTTTTACGTACCAGGCCCCTAACAGATCACACTCGAATTTGTTAGTGGGATTGCATCAGTCTATTAGCAGCAATCACTCTATTATTCTTTTTAGGTTTTATTTGTGTTACTCTTTTTTATAGCTGGAATTTGGCCCTACTTCTTCTCCTAGAGTTTTTTAATATGGGCACGGATGAAACACCATAACTTCCATTAATATCCCTGTCATGTCTACCTCTGTGAAAGAGGACACAGGACATAGCAGTAACATTGTGTCTTATACCAAGGTGTCGATTATAGGCTTCTTCCTCCAAGCTCCTAGGAAACAGGGTCTGTCCCTGGCCGGGCAGGACATGTTGAATTTGGACTCCACTCAGGGAATCCTGAGAGAAACCAAAATATAGGCACCAATATGTGCGGCAGCCAACAGCCAGCCGAAGGAACAACTCAGCTGTGAAGAAAGGACAGAGAGAGGGTGAGCAGGATCAGAGCTTATGAAGTTGAGCTGAAAAATAGGCCTTGTCTTCTTGGGGGACATATGGGAGGAAGAGCAGACCAAACACGGAAGTGATGATGGAGACTATACGCCAGGACACTGTGCTTGTCCTGGTTTAATTAAAATGTAATTAGCCTGTGAATGCAGCTGCATGTTGAGTTGTCCATACCCATGAATGGCTTGTGAAGAGCGAGCGTTACTTATAGTATAGTCTCAGTCTCAGACGGAACGCCCACGGAACGTTGGCTAAACGTCGGATGCATATGGTGCACATAACTGGAAACACCAGGAATGTCGAAGTCGTCATCTGATTGGTTAAATTCTTTTGGATTTCTGGGGGACGCGTGTGTCGTGCAGACATGTGATTGTGTTTATATGAATGACAATGAGCTAAACGTAGGATTCTCAAAAGTATACCAAGTTCATGGCATAGACCCTTTAAGAGATGACCAGAAGTTTTGTTTGAGGCACCTAGTGGAGACTAAAAGAGATAATGTAGTCTGTTTGCCGACGGGATTTGGGAAGAATATTATTTTCCAAGCCTGACCGACACTTCGACCTTGTTGCACGCTGGTTTGTTGTTTTGGGGACATTTCCACACCCCGATACGTGACACTGAACGAACTGTGGTTGGTTGTTTGACATGTCGGTCAAACGGCCTTATGGGCGGCCTGTTGCCAAAGAAACTGCAATGAATTCCAGACCTTCAGCCGTCAGTCTGAAGGTCTGGCTATACGAGACTACTTATAGTTTAACTTGTGAAGTTATTAACGTGTAGTTGCTATCCTCATTGCCAAGTGAAATGTTGGGTCTTTATTTACTATTTGAGGATGTGGCCCTGTGTCGGTTCGGTCAGTGGCTGGTTTTAGCCACTGCTTTTGAATTATTTTCTGTTTATGTTTTCAAAGACTTTTATTTTGATAACCCTGTTCTGTTTTGGTTTGATGATCACGTGTCTGTGTAGGTCTGTGCACTATGTCATTATTAGTTCCACCTGTCTCATGTGTTCACCTGTATGGGGTTTTCTCGTTTGGTTTTGTATTTAAGTCTGTCCATCCCAGTTATTCCTCATGTCGCCATCGCCTCACTTTCCCCATGTGTCGTGTTCCTGTTTTTGTAGACGTGTTTAGTTTATCTGTCTGATGGCCCCAGAGCCTGGTTTGAGTTCTGTTTGCTTTTTGTTTAATCACTAAAATGGATCCCTGGTTCCCCGTCTACCTTTCAAGAGGTAAATCACTGCCGGGGTCTCGCACTGACATGCTTTGATGTAACTTTTAATTAAAAAGTCATTGTTTTCAAATAAAATTGAATGAAAGAGAGAAGAATGTGAATAAATATGAAAAAGTAATTAATGGCTGCACAGGGGCAGAGTGGTTAGTGCTCACAGCTGGTTATGGGCTCGACGGCCTACTGTTCTATCTTTGTGGAGCTTGCATGTTCTCTTTGTATTTTCATGGGTTCTGTGGGGAGTTCTGGCAAACCAGCCATTGTCCAAAAACATGCACATCAGGTGAATGCAAAATTGCCCCTAGATGTGACTGTGTGCATTAGTGTTTTTGTGTTTCTGCCCTGCAAATACACTGGTGACTGGTTTCTTTGCCTTTAAGCTTGTGAGTGCAGAGATTTGGCTTCAGCACAGGGATGTCCCTGGTTAGGAAAGTAGCTCAGAGATTGAATGAATGAATAATTCATTATTCAGTGATTGTCTGTGGAAAATACCAGAGGAGCTCCTAAATCAGATATATTTCAGTTCTCGGTCAAAAATATATGCACACATTCCTTTATAAAATCTGGAGAATTCATCCATTCCTCACACCTTATGGGTGACGAATACATTCACATTCCCAAAACAGTTTTTTATTCAAAACCTTTCAAACCAATCTGACAATTTATTAATACATTTATATGTACGCAACATTTTTTGAAGCAAGTGTTTGATGCACAGTGCTGACTGGGGTGGGAGTGAAACATTTGTATTGTTAGCTTCATTAGCCTCAGAATTCCACCCAGAACGAGAGGAAAAGTTGTAAGGGAAAACTGTGTATTTGGGATTTTGCATACATTTTCTTCAAAATGGAGGTTTTTTTAGAGGGAAGCCTAGAGGATCTGTAAGGTGACACTCAATGTATGTGCGTGGTGGAGCGCATGGAGTGGTGGGTCTCCACGGTGACTCAGAGGTAAGCTCGACCAGGAGCATCTGATGAATCATCTAATGCTTTGGCCTTTCCTCTCCTGCTTTTATTTCTCTCTAGTTGTCCCTCTTTTCTGACCATTGCATTTCCTGCTCTTTCCTCCTCCGCTGTGAAATGTCCTTGCTGTTCTTTGCCCACGCAAACAGAAACCTGCGGTAGGTAGGAACATTATGATGCCCAAACATGGAGTGCTTTCTCCTGTCTGTATCTCCTTCTCTGTCTCTGTCTTTGCCTCTGTCTCTCGATTTCACCCAGTTTCATGCTAGCATATCACATTTATCTTTATTCTGTTACATTTTGTACTTTTGTGATGAATGGAACAGTAGAAATTGTCCAAAATGATTTGTCATAATAGATGAGAAACTCCAGCTGTGTTGGAAGACAATAAATGCAAATTCATCAGTTGGCAGTGGCCTTGAGGCCACATTTACATTTGGATTTCTGATTGAATCTCCATTTATGCCATAACATAAATGCATGCTTGTTCTATTATTCAGGCAGCTGGTGTTTAGAGAGTTTCCCCTGTGATTGGAAGGTTGTGGGGTTTAATCCCAGGACCAATAGCACCACTGAGATCTCCACACACTGCTCCCCTGGTGCCTTCTAACTCATTGTATATGTAAAGTGTCCTTGAGCTCTGGAAAGGCGCTATATAAATAAAAATTATTATTATTATTATTATTATTATTATTATTATTATTATTATTATTATTATTATTGTTGTGCCACATCGCTGGCTGCAAACTGCTTCAATTGGTGGTGTACTTACTGTGAGCTGTGGTGTCTCGCTTAATTTTTTATTCTGTAATGTTTTCAGAAACAATATTCTCATGTACAAACACACACACACACACACAGACCCATGTAGAGACTGTGTTGTCTCCACGCCCCAACTGGCACATCTACGCTGCCACTTTTATCTTCAAATGTATTTTGGTACCAGTGTCATGTTTTCAGGGCACCTTTAAATCTCTCTTTCTGTCTCTGTCTCTCACTGTCTCTGTAAGACAGGAGCAACAGTAATTTATTATTCATCTGTTATTTTACCTGCTGCGCTCAAACTGGCACTAAGATCACTTTGAATTCTGTCCCCTGCTGAAAGGCGCGCTGTCCTGCTGCGATCATGTTGATGAGGAACCTTTCGAGTGTTCAGGCCATGACAAACACAGCAGATCTCCCCATTTCCCATGCTTTTTGACATATTATCTGTTATTAGTGGAACACAGTGCTTCCAGAGTATAAGCGACAAGTAACAAGTGGCTGTTTACTTCAGTGAAGCAAGCATCTGTGTAGTCCACTGGCAGGTAGGACTTTATAGAGGCCTGTATTTGCTCACGCTCCACACTAATGCATGTTCAGCTTCACTATATTCACTCACCCATCGAAATAATTAAATTCAGGTGTTCCATCAACTTCCATGGCCACAGGTGTATAGTTTCAAGCACGAAGGCAAACCACCTACATACATTGGTGAAAGAATGGGTTGCTGGCAGGAGCTCAGTGAATTCCAGCCTGGTCCGGTGATAGGATGCCACCTGTGCAACAAGTTCAGTCAGGAAATTTCCTTACTACTAAATATTCCACAGACAACTGTCAGTGGTATTATAAAAAGTGTGGGAACAACAGGATCTCAGCCAAGAAGTCATAGGCCACAGAAACCTACAGAGCATGGTCAGCTGATGCTGAGGCGCATTGTGCGCAGCGGTCGCTGACTGCAGAGTCACTAGCTACAGACCTTCAAACTTCATGTGGCCTTCAGATTAGCTCAAGAGCAGCATAGAGCTAAATGGAATGAGTTTCCATGGCCGAGCAGCTGCAACCAAACCATACACCACCAAGTGCAATGCAAAGTGTCGGATGCAGTGGTGTAAAGCATGGCACCACTGGACTCTAGAGCAGTGGAGGAGTGTTCTCTGAAGTGATGAATCATGCTTCTCCCCCTGGCAATCTGATGGACAAATCTGGTTTTGGTGGTTGCCAGGAGATTGGTACTTGTGCACCAAAAAACAAGGTATGTAAACACATGGATGAGCTAGGAAGAACTTGGCTGACCTGCACAGAGTCCTGACCTCAACCTGATAGAATACCTTTGGGACGAATTAGAGCGGAGACTGTGAGCCAGGCCTTCTTGTCCAAAATCAGTGTTTGACCTTACAAATTTGCTTCTGGAAGAATAGTAAAAAAATTCCCATAAACACGCTCCTAAACCTTGTGGAGAACTTGCCCAGAAGAATTTATGCTGTTATAGTTGCAAAGTCCCCTGTAGTTAGGGAATGGAAGTCCCTTTGGATAAAATTATCTGCTAAATGCTTACAGACTGTACTCTATTTGGTTTTGAACACAATAGGTGAGCCATCATCTGAAATATTTATCATTGGTCAGTTTCTGACCATGGGGCTGTGGTTAACAAGATGTCTCATTGCAGCAGGAATAGCATTAGTCTCCTTAGTCTCACTACTAGGTTGACAGTGGTCCTAAAATATGAAAATAATTATCACAATAGGTACATGCTAACAGACTAGAGTCTCTGCCTGTACACCAGAAAGGTCGGCCTACAAAATAGATGTTTCCAATAAAGTGGAAGGTGAAACGTTACCTATAACTTTTGGAAAGTAATTGTTCTCGTCTTCTTTTCAGTGGCTCATGTGAAAGTAGACTAATAAACAACTTGGGTAATAAAGGTTTCGGGTCATACCATTTCTGTATTCCGAACATAACAGGTGGAACATCTTATAGGCAGCATAGTGAAATAAGTTCTTGTCATCTAGTGGCATGTTTGCAGCAAAAAAAGAAAAATGCTTGAAAGTGAGAGCCTACATAATAGAAGGGAATTGATCTGGAAAAATAATTAGGAACTAAATGTTGGGAACTATATTGAAGTAAAGTGGCTTCTTTTTCTCATAAATGCTGCATTATAATTTGAAATACAGTGCTACATAATGTGTGATGTTTCTTGTAAAATAAATAAAAGTAGTTTCTTATCTGACTTTTTTCCAACATACTCAAAATTCATTTAGCTTTTTCGTTTATACATGTGCTTACAGACTGCAAAATATCTACTTTAACTAATACATCTAGGTCTGATTTTACAAATACAGAGCTTACTGTAACCTTTAATAAAACATTATGACCTGAGGCTCTGCCAAATTCATCCTAATGCTTGTCACACTCTACTACATAACATAACAGGAAACACTAACCAAAGTTGTGTAACTGATTCCTGAGTGTTACTGAGTGTTGTTTTGCTGACAGTCTTGCCTGTTTGTGTCCTCTCACATTACACTAGCCTGTGGAGGAACTGTCTGAATTAGTGTGAGTCAGTGTGTGGAGCAGTTACATCTGTTCTTCATCCCGGTTTCTTGTTGTGTGTGTGTCTGATAACTCTTCTGACAGTTGGCATGCTCATGCTTTCGTTTGTTAATGTTTCCAGGGAGGCCTGCAATGTAGCAGAACAACAGTGATTTACTCTCTGATGATAACTGAGGGTATTTAGTGCTAAATGATCACTGTCTACATCAAAAATGTTAATTACAAACATAGGAGTTACCAAGCACGTTTAGCTCATCAACTAATTTGGTAACAATGAAACTTTTTCAAAGATTCTCACTGTGTTGACCCCTAAATTAGAATTTCTGCTAAAGTAATTCTAAGTTCATAATATACACTTTATATCCAAAGATGTTCTAGCACCATTGGATTTAGCTGTTTCATTCCATTGAAAAGAATTGGAGATAGAATGAGACATTATAGAAAAGTCACACATGAGCCTAAGGAACGTTTCCAGTTCGAAAGTCCATTTCAAATGTTTGGGATGAGTTGGAATGGTATTTGTAATCGAGATCTAATCTACCAACATCAACACATGACCTCACTAGAGCTGTTTAGCTGAATACACTTAAGTCTTCACAAGAAGGTTCCAGCATTTACTGTAAAGCCTTCAAAGAGTAGATTAGAAGGGTAAAGCCTGGAAATTGGGGACAAACCTCCCAATTACTACACAGGTTACTAATGCTGGTTTAGAATTAGACGTGTGTAGGGCATGTAAGTCCTGGACCAGGCTTAGAAGAACTGCTTTGGTTTGCTAAAGGACCATGTTTGCTTTGAGCGATCTGTATGAGTGACAACCTCTTTAAGACACCTTTTCTCATTTTTGTAAAAAGATATGTTAATGTGGAGAACCTTTTAAAATGTCAAAGATATTTCACATCATGTGAAAGGTTCAAGGAATGACCCTCAAACTGTTACCTTGGTTATCTGAAGGTTAATCACACTCATATCTCATTTATTATTGACTGTTGGGCGCATACATACAGTATGGGTTCACAAAACATCTCGGTAGAACATTCAATGTGCTAATTCCGCCCAATCAGTATTTAAATGGTAAATAGGGACATCAACAAACTTGAGACAAAATGGAAATGGAGAGATTGTTATATTAATAAATGAAGTTTTCTTTTCCACCAAAATCAAATGGGTTTGCCAGGTTACTTGCACCTACATTGGCAAAATACCTGCAAACATTTTCATTTCAGTTTTTATTGTATTTTTACAATATTGTGGAAAAATGTACACAATGTTTGTTCCACATAATTCTGGAACTAGAGCTATAGGTGTGTGTGTTTTTGGGTGTGTGTATCTGAGAGATATTTTGTATTCTTATGGATATATTTTAGTAGGAAAAGGAGGAGGTTCAAAAATCCGGATATTGACAAAAGTTTCCACCGACCCACTGCAGGTGATGCAATAAAATTCAATTTTGCTACCCAGGACATAAATGTTTCAACAATACATATCCTTATACTAAACACTAATGTGAGAAATGCAGACGATGTCGGGACAGAGAACATTTTGATTGACCAGTCTTACAATTCCACACACATACACACATACACACACACACACACCCAAATCGCAACTTTTCATTCTGATTAGGCCACACTTACTATCTCCATCTTATAAATGGAAATTTGCTGACATGCTCCCTGAAGTATTTGTGATGTGAGAGGCTCAAGTATCTGCTCAAGGACATATTTCATAAATCACAGCCAAGTGGAGATTTAGTACTGACTCCAATAAACAGTAGCCTTGACATGAGTCTCTCGTAATCAAGGATAACAATATATTCATTTTCATTTTATTCTGGACAGGTTGTTTGCACTCCATAACCTCTAATCTATCCTTTACGCTTACATTCGTACACACACACACACACACACACACACACACACACACACACACACACACACACACACACACACACACACACACA
>JBBKCR010019796.1:0-12150 GCA_037577295.1 Ladigesia roloffi | reverse complement strand
TGTGTGTGTGTTGGGGGGGCGGGGGTGGGGTTCATAGTTAAATATAAAAAATAGGTTCAATCCCAGTATTCTCTACTGCTAAAAATATTGGGATAAAATTTGGTTTAATTTAGATATTGTCCACCAGAGTCAGTGGAGGCTGATTCACCCTTTGCTTATTAGTCACTTAGTCGACTGTCAATTAATAATTGACTGTTAATTATTGTTAATTAGGATAAATGCCGTAAATGTGTATTCTATCATCATGAACCTTCCAGGAGAATTTTAGATGAATCTTTTGAAGGAATGACTTCCACCTTGACAATTACTACCGAGTGCGGCTCCTAAAATGATGTTCCCTTTTTGAACTTGTTTAATCTGTAATCTGTTTATTATGTATGCCTGTCTGTCTGGGTTTTTTACCCACTTTCAGTGCATCACGCTTACCTAAGTGTAAAAAGAAAACAAATGCATGCGTCAGCTAATTAGCATCTTGCACTGTGAGTGTTAGTGATATTATCAATTTCCAATTTAAAAGTCAGATGAGTGTCGCCCAAGTTAAGCTGCTGTTGTAGAGTCTGGGAGAATGTTTGTCCTTTCCTCATCTATTTTGAAGAAGTAACTATTTGTGGAACAGGTTATGAGACACAGATCTCGGGAGTCAGCTGGTGCTGTAGAAATCCCATGAAGTTTTCTTTAAACTTCAAGTTTGAGAGTGCTTTTAAGACCAGTGCAGCAGTCAGTCCCAATTTTACTGAAGATCTGAATAAAAAATCTGAATGTTTAATGGAATTTAATACAGTAATTAGTAAACCTAATCTTTGGTCACTCTTTACATTTGTTGTACAATTGTAGTTGTAGTGTAATGTGTATAATCTACATAAATAAACTTCTCCTCCACCTTCCTTTACATATCTGCCCATCTCAATTCTAAGCTTAATTTATTGATTTTCTTTTTATAAATTGTATTCATTTTATTTTTTACTTTTTGCTTCCTAATACATTTACTGTGCATAATTTTATGCTATTCACACTGAATGACCTTTTATCTAAGATAATTGGCATTATTATATGTATGTGTTCTAAGCTTTGCCCACCCAAAGGCCACAGAGGTGGTATATAATGATAATAGTCTTTTGAGTAATTTTGCACAATATTTATTGTTTGAAAGCCCCACAGTGTTGCATCGGACAGAGTTTTATCCTAACACCTACAGTGTTGGGGGTTTGAATCCAGGTTGTGTGTGTGCGTGTGTGTGTGTGTGCGTACACACACTTAGACCCTGAGATCTGGGTCCATGTGACCTTAGTAAGTTTACAGAAACTGAATTAATGATCATTGTGTGAGTTTTTTCCCTTATCTTTCTCTTAAACTTCCTTTTCTAGGGCAGCGATCTGCACACAGGAAGTTCCCTTACAGGGTAAAGTGACGTCTTTAGACATCTCTCCCAACCACCAGGAGCTGTTAAGCTGCTCGAGGGATGAGACTCTGCAGTTGTTGGATCTGAGAATGAGCAATACAAGGATGGCCTTAAGGTACAGTTTAGTTTAAGGTCTAAAGCCTTAGTCAGATATCAGTTTAATGTAGATTTATAGACACTTTAATGGTGAATTTTGACAGACATAGAGGTGGTTAATACAAAGGGTATCATCTTTGTTGAGCCAACTGCATTAAATCAGACACACTAATAGCATTAAAGAGCGCTGCAAACAGCATTTAACTGGTCTTAGTCTTTTATATGCCTAAACTTATAGAGACTCAATCCGAATAGTTAAATTCGTGATTAACAAACACACACTTACTGTGTCACACACACACAAACACATAAATGGGATTCTCTAATCATTCGGAGCAGTCCAAACTGATCAATCCCAACATTGTTTTATGTTCAAATTTTCCATTTCAATGCAAGAATCTAGGCCAGGGGTCACCAAAACGGTCCAACATGGCCACCGAGATGCCCCCAAGGACCACATGAGTCACTAACAATAGCACAACCCACCAGTTAGTAGCTTCTAAACTGTATTTGTTGAATATTGATATTATCTGTATCCCAACTTGGTTAGTCATTGTTGATCAAATCATAAATGTTATCGGTGTCTTCAATGTGATGAGTATCATCAATGATTCATCATTATTAATAATAAATAACTAAAGGTAAGCTGAGCAAATTTGTTATTTAAGAAGAGTGTATCAGGAGCCCTTGGTGTGGCTCAGTACCCGTGAAGTAGCTCTCAAGAAGGTTGGTGACCCCGGATATACGCTGTGTAGGAAAGAACCGCTTTTCATATGTAGATGGAGCCGAATACAAATACGGTATTCAGAAAGGACAAATGACGTGCTTTTTTACGAATACGGTATTTGGACAAATACTTTTTAAAAATATTTGAATTAGGGAAACCACGCCCCCCAGTACACGTCCCAGGCTCAGATACTCCGCTCCAGTGCCGGCGCCAAGGGGGGGCATTAGAAGGCATTGCCACCCCTAGCGATTTAAAAGCATGTAAAAATGTTTTCTTGTCTTCTGCATGTTCATTCCAGGGCAGAGGGCTTCAAATGTGGAAGTGACAGCACCAAGGCCATCTTCAGGTCAGATACAAAAACAGTACAACTACACCTCTTTTCTAATAAACAGTGCATCTGCTTTTCTAATTACCATCTGGCCGTGTGACTAAAGAAGTCTGTGTTGGTGCGAGGCTTTCAGGAGAGATGCCGACCCCTTCAGCTTTAGTGAGTGAAGATTAGACTGGCTGTTCCTCAGTCAGGTCAATAATTAGTGGCCCCTTGGTAAGGGTGGGTTAAGAAAAGGAGGTCATAAACCTGCCTTTGTGATTCATTAGATTCACACACAAATACATGTAAAACATCTAAGATAATGGAAGTGCATTTAATCTGAGAAGAATAATCTTACAAATTTTAACAGAACCATATGTCAAAATCATTTGCACCCCTACAAAATATCTGTTTAAAGTGTTCAGTAACTCTTAAGCAGTCATCTTTAAATTCTAGAACAAACCACAGATTCGGAAAAAATATATTCCACTGCCAAAATGATGATATTTTCTGGCTGCTAGTATTGAAACGAGCAGCTATGCCTTATATTCTACAACATATTGTTCTTTAAAACATGATTTTAAAGAAAATGACAAAACATCAAATTAAATTCAAATTAAATTACACAGTGTTTACAGAACTTGAATAATTCAAAGAAAACAAATCTATCGTTCACTCTTACAACAAAATAGCAATAATTACTTGCCAATAGGACCATTAATTGTGCGTGATCGCAGAGAGATGCACCATCTGAGCAAGGACCTCAGTTTCACCATCAGAATACTGGATCAATGGGACATCCAGGTGCCCTCTGAACATCTATGGCCATTTTGAATAGAAGTGATTATGAAACTTTTGAAAAAGCTTGTCTTTATAAACGTGCAATTTATAATGTGCAATTCCTCTGATGCATTGTTACTGTTTTTGTCACTCCATTGTGTACCTGTGTGTATATATACACATATATCCACAGTTTTCTAACATATATTTATATATCCACTCTGGACATTTATACAAACATATACTCAGTATGTACATTCATACAAGTACTTGTATTTTACACTTTACATATCTGAGTTAACATATACATACACTACTGTGTTCTAACACCCCAGTGTTCTAAAGTCCTGTTAATAGCATGAAAGGGTAGAAAGGACCGTGCTGAACTGTGAGAATCTTAAAACTGTGAGGTTCCCCAGAAGTGGGAAATAATTCTGGAGCACCATGCAGACCTCTGGTTTGTGCCAAATTGGTCCGTTGGAGCTACATCAAGATAGTGTCCCAAAAGATAAGTCCACGCTCTGCCAGAGCTCCCTCAGACAACAGAACGAGACGGAGAGCTGGAGAACATGGAGTATCCAGACGTTTCCAGACTGGACCCACGAGCTGCTTTAGGAGGAAGTGGACAGAAGAATGAAAGCAGCAGAGCTGGAAAACTTTCTGCAGAATATCAAACAGACACATGTCTACATTTTTTTCAATTCACACATTCATATTTATATCTCTAGAATGTTTGTACGCTGTATTCTTTATACTGTACTGTTGGTATACTTTAATTCTTTTGTTTTGCTGCTCTTTCCTGTGTACTGTCCACTTTCTGCCATGACGGTTTATGGTGTTGTGTCCTGTCTTGTCGCATCGTACCGTAACTCGTCTTAGTTCGTTGTGATTGATTTCAGTGAAGGGTGCTTTGCAAGATTCCAGGTGCATCTGTAAAGGTCATTGTAAAGACCAGAAAATAGCTCGAGGCCTTTCGGTGGCCCGGTTTATCGCAACACACTCCATTTTCACAGCGTGACTCTCCCGTTTTCTCCACCTGAGGACCGAGTGCAGGGTGAATGCTGAGTGTGATGTAAGATGCGAGAAGAAAAGGGAGGCAGGGAGCGGCGCAGGGATGAGAAAGGCTGAGGCCCCGTTTGTATTTCTGGCGAGCGTCTGACTCCCTGTTGAGTCATACACTTAGCAGTTTCTAAGGCAACAGCAGAACCAGAATGCATTGCGTCATTTTTGTAAGGTTGGGTCTGCCTCAGTAATCCGAGCTCGGAGAGGGAGGGGCCGCACAGAAGATTTATCCCCCCCCCCCAGAGCCCAGCACTGGGCGGAACATGTCGAATACAGTTCCAGCAGCTCAGCACTGCTACAAACAGGCCGAGCGCGCTGTTTCAGGGTCATCTTTAAAGAAAGGTGATTTAATGGGAGCGTTAATGAATTGATGAGACATTAGATGAGCCAATAGGTCAGTTATCATCTGACCAACTTCAATCAGAGATTAAAACCGATGGCTTACTGATGTTCTTAAAACGTGCTTAACCCTGCCTTAGTTTATCCCTGAAAATAAAGCAAACCCCTTCATTTGAATTAAGTGGCCATTCATTTGAAGTTGTCTTAAAATTAGATTTAAGGCACGAGTGTGAAACCCCTTAATCTTAAACTTTAGGCACTCATTCCGCATTCAGCTAAATTTGGCCATTAAAAAAAAAAATTAAATAAATATTCAGTAATTTACCCCTAAATCTATACACTTTCTTTATGTTGTGTAGGGGAAATCAAGTTCAAAATTAAAATAATTTTAAGGGGTAAAATTGAGACGTTTGATTCCATAGTGACTAGGATGCATCATGAGATGATTTTCCCCTCAGGATCACTTAAGTCTGTTTGAGCCTTTTCAGCCCCTGCTTCACTTGGTGAACAGGTTCAATACAGAGAGGGAATTTCACACTTTGTGGCGTGTAAATTAAAATGTTTTGGATCACTGTACCACTGGAAGATTCACCCACAGCCCAGATTAGTCAGATATTCACTCTCCTGGTGTCCGGGATTCTGTTTCCAGGGCCAATGGAGGAAAAACAATCCCAGAACATCACAGATCTTTCACCACATTTCCGTGCCCAACATTGAGTATTTGTTCGCAAGAGCTTTATTTTGTGTCTTGGGAACGTTAGGAGCTTCTGTGTGGGATTAGATGAAAAGGCGAGTGTGTCTTCCAAATAAATAGTGTGTCTAGATCAGTGGTTCTCTACCTTTTTTGCACAAACGCCCCCTGACCTCATCAAGAGCCTCTTAAATCAAAGTACTACGTCTGTTAACTAGTGATAGGGAATACTTACGCTGTATTACATGATATTTGTAACTACAGTATTTTATTCATGATGTCTTTCTTGTCGCCATTCAGAGGGTTATGTACATACAGAATATAACACGCATAACAAAATGTGATAATAACAGGAACAGCCCAGCGCACAGCACGAAATAACAACGTTACTATGTCTGTGGATCCCTGTTTTCTCTTTTAAACTACTAAACACTTTCTGTGTAATCGCACATCTCACTTCTGCCGTCCAGCAATCAGCGTCCTTATAGGGGGGCGTCAACATCAATACGTAACTGTGCTTTTGATTGGCTGTGAGATTTTCCTATTTTTTTCTAATCATTCCATGAATAATTTATTACGTCTTATTTCGTGTTCAAATTAAAAAAGTCTGTTTATTGTATACGCTTAAAAATTCTAACTAATAGAATTGACGCCCCCCATTCGCATCTGAACGCCCCCCTCTCAGCTCCCTCATTCTCAACGCCCCCAGGGGGGCAGTACTGCCCCCGTTGAGAAACGCTGGTCTAGATGTTAGATCTATATTTTCAGTAATGCCAGAATCATGTCCTCTATGTGTCTGGGATCCCCAGGTAATGTTTTTCCCCCTCACCATCCCCTCACTGCCGGAATAAACATCTTCCAGTCAGGTTCACTACAGCTGGGGTTGTCTGGTGGATGTGGGCTCAATCCCCCTGTCCGTAACTTCTGGGTGACCGCTTGAGTTCCTGAATGAAAGAGTGAACTAAAAAAGGGAACGCATTATTTTCTTCATGGGTGCCAGTAATTTAGATGTGATTTGTTTAAAACAAATGTTACTGTGAGACTGAGGTTATTAAACACACACATTTTTATGTCATTAATTAACTACAAAGGCTTAAAAATTATGAAGCTGATTGTAATGTCAGTCTAAAAAAAAAACAAAAACAAAAAAACGTATGTTGTGCTAGAAACAAGTTAAAACGCTTAGAACTGAAGAAAGGGGGTTGATGAAACCGATTTCACCAATAATCGATTCGTTTTTTTATTTAATCATGATGTAAAAATCCTGGTCAGTATTTCAGATGATGCTGGGCTTCCTGACAATTTAAGGTAAAATATGATAAAATAAAATTATATTAGTCACACAAGTAGGACATTTGCACTGTTACGGCAGAAAGTTGACGGGTAAAACCTGGGCTGAATAAAAGCTACACAACGATATAATATAAAGCGTGCACTTTACAATACACAAGTATAAATACAAATATTATGTTAATTAAGCTTTGACAGAGGTAGGTTTAATGGGTGGACTGAAGAACTTGTAATTTGTTATTGTGACCCAGGAAGATGGACTGAACAGTACTGCTGAACCGTAGCATCTGTTTCTAACAATAATAGGACTGGTCATGTGAACATTACCTGAATTCTGTTTCCTGTGTTGGTCTTTAGCCCAGATGGATGTTACATGGCGGCCGGCTCTGCAGATGGAGCCGTGTACGTCTGGAACGTCAGCACAGGCAAGCTGGAAACACGACTCCCAGACATGCACAGGTATCCAGAATCATACTTTTATGTGGTACTTCATTATTTTTCTGAAAAATAAAATTGTGATGTGTATATATAAAATTCTGATTATAATAGCCATCTTGAATTTGATGTCAGATAACAGCCGTTCCAAGAAAAGAACACTCCAGCTCTGTTATAATACTAACACTGTACGACCAATAGTATAGGGACACCTGACCATTACACCAACAGGGACTTTAAAGTGTATTCAAGTCCATAGATTTTAATCTGGAGTTAATCCTCCTTCGCAGCTATAACAGTTTCCACTCTGTGTGGAAAACTTTCCATAAGGTGTTGAGGTTTCTGTGGGAATTTGTCTCCATTCGACGAGAAAAGTCTGAATCACAATCTCCGTTCCAGTTCATCCCAAAGGTGCTGGATGTGTTTGAGGTGGACCAGTCAAGTTCTTCCTCACTGAACTCCTCTAGCCACATTTTTATGGAGCTACATGTGTGCACTGGGACACAGTCCTGCTGGAATAGAAAAGGTTCTTCCACTAGCTGGGTCTTCAAAGTTGGAAGCATGGTGTGCTCCAAAATGTCTACAGAAGCACTACGATTGAACTTCAGTGGAAGTAAGGGGTCCAGCCCAAACATTGCAAAAATTAAGTTTGTCCTATTACTTTTGTCCATGTAGTGTAGCATTATAGGGACTCCGAGACAGCACATGTCTTTACTGTGTGCAAGTTAAAAAGAGAGAGTACAACATGCATCACTGTATATGGCCCCTGAGTTGGGTTGGTAAACATTGATGAAACTAGGGTTGTTTTCGTCTAAGAAAATTATGTCGAAATATCTTCGTCAACAAACATTTTTCATGTGAAAAAAACATGACGCAACGTTAATGCTGGTCATGTGACGATAACGAAATGAAATATAGAATGTAGTTTTGTTGACAAATAAGAACGAGACTAAATATGGTTTACAAGATAAAAACAGTGCTAAAGTGTCTCTTCATTGTCGTTGACTAAAACGGGACGAGACGTTATTTCCTGTACGAGAGGGAGGGGAGAATCAAAGTAAAGGAGGCTCGACCTTAGAGTTGAACGACGTTACGTCCCAATACTTTGGTCCATTGTGAGACACTGAATTAGACTTTTGATTCTCTGCCCCCAGACCCGAACCCGGCCCGATGTTTCCTGCCACTAACTTTGGGTCGGACCGGGTCGTGAACCAGCTTTTGAGTTGTTCTGGACTTGGAGTGTCATGTAACAAACGCACCCACAGTTCAGAACGTGTGTCATAACAGCCCACGTATAAAAAATCGGAACTAAATCGGGCTCAGGCTGAAAATTACAGTTAATATGTCGGGCCGGGCTGGACATGGTGCACGGGCTTGGGTCGGGTTTCATTTTTTGGGCCCGATCTAAGCTCTAATGGGAATGAAATGAATCTAAAAAGTGGTCAAAAGTTTTGGGACACACACAAAGTCTCTCTCACACAGCACTTTTATACGCAGCCTTTCCCATATCCATGCAAAAAGGCCGATCTTTGTTCTGACTTTTGTTGTTGTGTGGACTATATTTGTTCAGGTGTAAAAAATATATATATATATTCAGGTGAGTTCAGGCTCCACACCGAAGGTGAAGACTTACCAGTTTTACAGATGTTTATTGCAACAGACACACACATTTTCATTGTATTTGCACTTTTGTGATGTTGAACCTATTCATTTACTTTATTTTAAATTTTGTGTGTACGTCTAAATTCAAGATCATTCAGACTAAAATAAGACTAAAATGCTCAGACTTGACTAGACTAAGAAGAGTCTGGACGTGACTGAGACTAATGAAAACTAAAGTGACAGCTTGATGCAAAGACTAGACTAAAATTCAAATTAAGACAGGCCGCCAAAAACACCACCAGTTGAAACTAAACAAGAATGGGGTCTCCTCTAACGAATGTGACAAAGAAACAAATCCTTAATCGTTTTGCCCAATAAAGTGTCTTGTTTTCACTGAAGACACGAAACAAAGACACCAAACGTTATCTCTGCAGTTAGTTTGTGGGGAACTGACATGTACTTGCTTGCTTTTATTCTAATGCAGGACCAATCCTGACTTTCTAAATTGTTATATAACCCAAGAAACCGCAAAACAGATCACAGAAGGATTATTTTCAGAATGAATATTAAGCTGTTGTAAAGATGTCAAATTATATTAAAGCATTTGGAATTATACCTCCAAGAAAAACACACACACACACACACTGTAGTCTTTACCTGTAGACCTTTAGTGATTATTTTGTTTTGTTTCAAGATTCTCTATTTGTCATATGCATTTAAATAATATCTCAAAAGTTCTTGAATTTCTGTTTTCTTGTAATTGAAATAAAAGTCCCATTTCTATAATATCCAACTGTAAATACTGATGTTACCCCTGTATAAACTGTGATAATTCATGTACACACGTTTTCCTTGGTCTAAGCAGGTAAATACAGCGGTATTTCACCATCTCGAGACATGTGTTCTTTGTGTTCTCTCAACAGTACTGAAAACGTTATACAGATATATTTTAAACAGAAATGTAGCTGAATTTATGTAAATATTTGATGCCATATTAGTAAATTATATTTTTAAAAATGTGCACTAAAATACATAAAAAATTATATATTGTCATGAGAAAAGCGAAAAAATGTGGAGGATATGTTCTGTTTCTGCGGATCTGTGGGAGTTTCCACTAACAATGAATAATCCTGTTCTCAGATAAAAAGCAGTGAGTACTGAACCCTGAATAAACAGGTTTTACTGTACTTTACTGTACTTTACTGTACTGAAACCCAGAGTGCGACTTGTTCTTGCCAGACTATGAAGATGAACATTCGTGTTGATAGACCTCACTGTTTTGCAGATGCTCTGTGAATGCGGTGGCTTGGTCGCTGTCGGGCGAATACGTGGTGAGCGTGGATAAGAGCCGGCGGGCGATTCTCTGGAGGGACATCTGAACCTGGAAACACGTGACGGCGCTCCCTGCCTACCAAACTCCAGACATCCATCCAGGGTGTGAGGAACTCTTTTCCTCCGCCACACGCCTCAGTGTCTCCGGTGTTTCCACTGCCAGTCGCGCCAGTGCTCCAAAAGACTCCTAATACTGTATTAGTCTGACTGTATACAGCAGCTTGGGTCCTTTTGGTATCTCTTTGTTACTTTTTTCACAGATTACTGACTCAAAAGGGTTTTTTATTCGCTGTCGGAACAAAACCTTGTGTCTCCAGGAAAGAAACTCTACAGTTGTTTGTAACTTTCCATTGAAGTAACCAGAACACAAAAACGATTTTACACATTTAAGAGAATTTCTGTTAGTCCTTTTATCATGACACTCCAATTCCATTAAATCGGCAAGTATGGAGATACATGGTTTTGTTTTGAAAGCAATTATTTTTTTGGCTTTTTAAAGTACCAAGAGGAAAAGGCTTTTGGGGAAAAGTGGTCTTCTGTACCTTTTTCTGTATTAAAATTTGAACTCATTTGTGTTGATATTAACTGGATACAGAAATAATAGAAAGGTGCAGATTATATTATTGTGTTTAATATATTGCTGTATTTATTCTGTATTGGAACTGTGGGCAGAGATTGTGCAACCAATTAATGGCATTTTTTTTGTATTTTTCCTGGATTTTTTCGAGCACAGGCCTTCTTGTGAACCACCATCACATATTGTTTCAGTGTTCTAGGACAGCTCATCAGTCGTGGAGGAGGCGGTTAACCGCAGGTCTGTTGCTAAAAGACAGTGTGCTGGGTCGCGTCGTGCTGATGGGGAGGGGGAGGGCCGTCAGATGCGGGGAGGTCAGGTTATTCAGAGCGAAGCCAGATGTGCTCCCTCGGACTCTCAGCCCCAAACGACTGTAGCGCGCCGAACTGCCCTCGCCGCCTTCTGACCGTATGAAACTTCCACTCTGGAAACCTTCTACACACTCGTAGGTAAAAAATATCTCATGGTGTTTTCTCAAGGGAGGCTCAGATTTGTTTACATTGTGGACTGTTTTTGTTTGTACATTAAAAGACTAATTAATTTGATCTTTTATGGTTCATTTTTCATAAACTATGGATCTGCAAGACATCCCTGGAAACACGGTTCCTTCCATGTCTGCCACACTGTGTGCAGTCTGAGTTCTCTAAAGAATCCACACTTACTTTAGATGTATCCTTTAAAAACATCCAGGTTTCAACACAGAAACATGTTTCTGAACTAGGTGCTTTAAATTATTTATTGGCTGGGAATGCTATCATATTGCTGATGAAAATATTTTGTTGAGGAATTTT
Organism: Ladigesia roloffi; assembly: GCA_037577295.1. Classification (NCBI taxonomy): domain Eukaryota; kingdom Metazoa; phylum Chordata; class Actinopteri; order Characiformes; family Alestidae; genus Ladigesia; species Ladigesia roloffi. Next base: position 722 of record JBBKCR010019796.1, on the reverse strand, counting down.
TCCTGAATTTAATCTACCAATCATTCAACATTTTTTATGCGAACAGCACCCCTGATTCCCATGGTTGTGTTATAACATGCAACCGACCTTCAGTGTTTCAGGTTATTTTAAGGTATTAATTGGTTGGGAAAGGCATCTGGTACCTTTTAGATGGTGAAAAGACATAAATACCGTACCAAATACCGACTTTTATCGTGATTAAGATGGAGCCGGGGTTTGTGTGTGACTGCAGCGTCGCACCTTAACCCAGAGGAGTCTAATCTTATCTACAAAAGACACATGGCAGCATATTTTTATTCCTACAAGCCGGAGCACACCTCTTTTAGGAGCAAGTAATTAAAATCAAGCTCCTGCTTGTTTGGAATAGTGACTGCTGCTTTGAGTCAAATGTTATAATGAGTGAATGAAATGAAATTGCTAAATGGATTCCACCCCATAGTAGTATTTTTCTCTGCTGATTGGTTGCTGCCATGTGACTCTGCAGTCCAGAATGTCTCCCGTGGAGCGTCTTGAATATTTTTATTACTGTAAAACAGAATTTATTTTAATTCTGAATTTACCCTGCTTATCCAAAACAAAATTACAGTGCATACCAAAGAAAATGCCTGTGCATTAATTATAGTACATTCTATACAGAGGGAATATCTAGAGTGACCACCTGTCCCGCTTTACGTTGCACTGTACAGCAATTTCACCCTATTTCACGCCTCACGCAAATTGAG
>JBBKCR010019785.1:0-12151 GCA_037577295.1 Ladigesia roloffi | reverse complement strand
ACATGGGTGACGGGGGATCCCTATGTTCTGTTTTACTTTCTGTTTCTCCATTCTGTCAGAATGAAATTAAAATCTTTATGATTATTTGAGCGAAGAAAAAGACTCAGTATGTTCATTCCGTGAATCTCTGACACCTGGGCGATTCTCTCTGGCTTATTGGCGAATTGCCATAACAGGTACATCACCACAAAATTCTGTCCTCTGACTGTGTGTCAGGTCAGTGATTTTCCAGGCTTCTTACAGTCTTCTCACTGGGTTGATGGGTGTGTGCTAAGAGGATTATGTTCAGTCTTTTTTTTTCCTTTGTGGGCACAGCTCCCCAAGGTTGCTTGTCCAGGGTGGCTCACCTCACAGTTGCCCGATTTGAGCGTTGAGTGGAGTTACTTGGAAAGAGCTCAGAGAGGATGATCTCTCGGGACACATGAGACCTAACTCTGCACAGCATTTTCTGTCTGATAGAGAGATATCTTTCACTCAGTCACAGTGTTGAGCATATGTGCAAGTTGGTGCATCTCTCAGGGATTGAAGACCTGGGAGTTTTTTTGAGGCTTTTTGTTTGGAAGAGCATGTAGCAGCCACATGAGCAGCCTCTCTCAGGTGGCCCATAAGGCACAGCTCCCGTGACAGGATATCAGGCTTACACAAGCCATGGAAAGAGAGAAAAAGTCAATGAGGAGCACTTCCTGCAAATTATAATTTTTTTTCTTGGAAGAGCTCATATGATTGGAGCAAAAGAGAGCAGGGATTATATAAGTGACCTCTCATTTATTATATTTAAGAGATATTGATTAATCCTAAAAAACAGCGGAATCAATAAAAGCCAGTGAGGAAGTGGCCCTTGCATCTGTGGCATGTTTGTTAAGATATGAATATCCCATTGTGACCTGAACTTTCATCTAGGCTCCAAAAATACCCCAGTGGGACACTGTTAGGACATTATGTTACAGGTGTGTATGTTTAACGTGGGTGGGAGTGTGTAAACTCAGCAGGGCTGATGAAAACCTGGCAGAAAGCAAACAAATCCACATCAACATGAGGGAGCTGTGGTGGGACCTGGAATGGGGGGGGCATTGGGAATAAAGAGGATCAAAGCAGAATCCTCTGAGATCTAGAGAGATGAGTGACTACTTCAGTGGTGGACCTGATAAACAACAGACCACACCTACAGACACAGGGACACAGGGCCTGCTGCATGTCCTTAATGAGGCCCTTTGGTGTGTCATAGTACATGTTAAGATAGGGCTGGGCTTTCAGATCTTGTATAATTGGGGGGAAAAGTGAAACGGACCATTCTGTCATCCGTAAACACAAAACAGCACATCGTGTGAACAGCACAAAATTATTCCTCTGTATATAACTCATTCACCAAGTGAAGCAGTTGGTGGCAGCCAGGAACGCCTCACCCAGGGAGCTGTGTGTGAGGATACCAGCTGCCTAGTGAAGCACAGAATGTTAAAGAAAAAAACATAATTATATTCTCCCTGCTAGGTGTGTCATTGGAAGCCTATAAACAACATATCACTGTCCAATATATGTCCAATGAATTGTCAGAAATTAACAATAGTAATCGTTCTCAGCTGTGGCCTTTTTAAAACTTGCACCTCAAATAAATTTTGGCTGTGTTCATTCACACTGGGAGTTGATCATTACTGAGACGCGTATGTCACGGGTCAGTATAATGAGAGCTCTGTGGCGTGATGTGAACTCTCTGACCCGACAGGTAATTAGGTTACTTGGTGTTGGTGATGGTTGGTGTGTGGTAGACAGGACCTGCTTGGTTGTTTTCTACTTAAGCCTAACTTTGTGTGGTAATGAAGTAGAGAAAGGAAAGAGCACAATAACTGGAAGCATTGCTCCTCAGCACTGATGATCCTGTTGCACTGCTAGGTGACCAGGAAGCATCAATTATTAATTTCATTCATTCTCTTGTCCATTCAAAAATGAATGAGAAACATAATAGTGATCTGGACAAAAAACTTGAATGAGAAAGCAACAAAAAAATGTACTAAAATTCTAAAATAAGTACTAAAATAAAAATTTTATTTAATTAAAACTCATACAATGCATAACATGACGCAGTATTAGCTCAGGCTTATTCCCCCCACCCCCAACCCCCCCTATCACTTCACAAAAGGAGCTCAATATTAATTAATGGCCAGGCAGGCTGGCATTATGCAGGTTCTGGTCCTTTGTGCTGGAGAGGCTCTCGGCCACTATAGAGAAAGATCAGTGCTGTGAGCTCAACAGTGCCCACTCATCTCATTACAGACTCTCCTCCACAGTGTACACGCTTGCTGGACCAGTAGAAAGCTACACTATACAGCTAGATTAATAGATTATGAGCCTATCTTTGTTAGGTGAATCCTTAATGCCTTCCATCATATAAATCCATTTTCATAGTGGCTTCAGTGATCAAGGTTTCAGTGTCCAAACAGATTTGCTTGATTAGATGGGACTATAAGTGATGGAACCATGGGTGCTGGAAGCATTTTAATGAGGGGGGCTGCAGGGCTCTACTCGTCTGTTCTCTGGAAGGTGATAAGCGGGAGGAATGCTTTTGAAAAGTATCCGAAGCCTGTGCTATGGACCACAAACTTTGACATGAAACATACATGAAAAGAAAAAAAAATTGTTCTGGTTTAAAGCAATGCAAATCTTATCTTCTAGATAAGCTTAAATAAACACAGAATATATCTCATCAGTTATGGTCCTGGCCATGACATGTTTATCTCTATATAATCTTTGGTTCGTATATTGTAATATTTTGGCTCTATATGTTTTCATTGTTACAAATATGTTACGTACTGTATTTTGCGTTTGGTTTTGTTTAGATGCCCATTAAATGCAGACCCCTGAGAGCTAATCTGCCCCAGTTATGTTCATTTCAATCAGAGGATTTGCACATGTGCACGCAAATGCACACTCACCCACACACAATCTGAGCAATCAGCTTGAAGATCCACCTAATCTCACCCATCATACAAACACCACAGTTCATCCCGGGTCATGCATAAACTAACAGAAGAAAAAAGAGGCCAACCAAACCCATGGGTTCTCCAAATATGAAGAAATAAAACTGATTGAAAAATCTTAGTATGTCTTGGGCACATACATTTTACTCACATATACTATCGTTCAAAAGTTGTAGAACACTCCAGTGTTTCAAGCTATTTTTCACTACAAAATTTTTTATTGAAATTCAAACTGTTCAAATCCAGTGAACAGCATGAAATGCTACAACGAACTGCGGGAGGTTTAAAATGATACGGTTTGCCAGAAGTGGGAGATAATTTTGTAGTGTCATGCAGTACTCTGGTATGTCCTGACTGGGTCGGGTTTATCCTACAGCAAGATAGAGAACCAAAACCTATTTCCAAGCTCTGCCAGAACTTCCTTAAAAAAACAAGATGGTGAGCTGGAAAACATGGAGTGGCCAGAAGTCTCCAGACTTAAACCCCATTGAGCTGCTTTAGGATGAACTGGACCAAAGAGTGAAGCAATCTGTGAGTGCAGCACACTTATGGGAACTTCTGCAACATAGTTTGGAAAACGTTCTGCAGAATGAGCAATGAGACACTGAAACATGAAAAGTTGAGGTGTTCTGAAACTTTTGAAAAGTAGTGTATACATTATATGGACAGAAGTTTGTGGACATCTGCTGATCACACTCAGGCATCCCTTTCCAAAAGAATGGCCATAAATATGAAGCTACTATTACTATAACTATTAAGTATTAAAATTTCAATTTATTAAAAAAAAAAAAAAAAATTATCAGTGACAATTACATATACCTGTTTTTTTGTTTATTTCTGGCCTATTAGACCATATAACATAGACCACATAAGACCATAACATTAAAAATAACCCAGGCACAGACTGGCCATGTGTATTGCAGGCTTCTCATTGTCAGAAAATGTAAAAGGAAAACGATATTAGCAGGTTAATAAAATTCTTTATTTCACAAAAACTGCAGAGGCCAGTACTATACAACACAGATTTAACTTCTGTTGTGATACATATAACTGTTATTATTTGTTGTTTTATTTATTTTTCCTGTGTATTTGGGGTTGCTGCCTTGTTGAAACATATATAAATCCATTCTCTTCAGATTCAGTTCACTGAGATTAAAATATACATCCTTATGTCTCTTTCAAAGATGTGTAACTATCCCGCACTGTTTGAAAAGTTTGTGTTTAAAAGGAGTTTAAGACATGCATTTCTGTATCCCTTTTTTTGTGAGTTTTGCGAGGGCTGTAAGAACAGAAATGACTGCTGTGTGTTTCACAAAAGTTTAATTTTTTTTTCTGTGTAAAGGTTGTTCTGACTGCTTTCAGCTCATCTTGCAATTCATTATGAGGGACTCCTGGCTTTTCTCTTGCCTTCCTTAACACTGAGCAGCTCCTTCAGTGGCAGGCTGCTTCGCCCACAATGGAGAGATTCGGCAGGTCTATCTTTCCGACTGCTGTCAGACTCCACAACATAAACTTTGCAGGTGACCACACACATACAGACAAACACACACCCAATTTATGAGTTTTTTTTTTTTTTTTTGTATTATTTGTATTGTATAGTGTACTTCTTACAATGCATTGGTGTCGTTCTTATTCTATTGTATTTGTTTCGGTCCACTCATTGCCAAAGCAATGTAAATTTCATATTTGTAAGACTAATAAATGTTTATCTTATCTTACCTTATCTCATTATTAGCCTAAGACAACTGGTGCACTCTCCAGGTGTGTTAAGTTGTAGTTCCACAAATTTTCCACTTGCATGTTCTCAAACCAATAATATTGGCAGCCACATTTAAAGCCTGTACTAAGGTTCTGTATTTTTTCCATTTGAGTGTTGCCAAGTATTTAACAAGCTTGCTTACATGACCCATGATTTTTACTTGTCGCTTAAATTCTTTTTAACTAAAGGCGGACTCTTTCACAATGATAACTAATGCAATTTTTAAAGTGCATGTGTCCAGTCTTTATTTCATATAATATAACTCCTCTGTGCAGTTATCTTATGTTCACTTCCTTATGTGACAGTCTGGCTTTAAACAAACTCCAAACAAATGCGGCATATATGGTACAAACAACACAAGTCTGTTGGCCATACATTCCAGTCTTACCTGGATACGAGTACCTCACTCAGCTCTATGTTTCTCAGTGAGATATCAAACTAAGTTTGACTGAATATCTGCTGAAAGCTGTCAAAAAAAACCCATTAACACCAGTGATTTGTTTTCCGAGAGTTATTGTGGGTGTCAGTCATAAAATAAAGAAATATAAGCAACAAACTAAACAAAAACATAGGGGAAAAAGAGGCATGATGATGAGGACAGGTCTTCATAGACAGCCATCAAAAGGTGAGATGGCGTCAGCAGTCTATTCTGGGCCATCAGGAATAGAGGGTTTAGCGTTGGTGGTGGTCGTGGGGCTTTCATTGTGTGGCTGTTGACAGGAGATAGAGAAGCACTGGCTACAGGAAATGACATGAAGGGACTCTGATTAGAGAGAGTTACACAGACTTTAATGAGACAGGTGGGAGTAAAAGAGAGAGAGAAATTATAAGAGACATGGTACTTGTATGAGTGTGCAAGAGAGAGAGAGAGAAAGCTGAGAGGAAACAAGACTACGTGCCCAGCAACATGCCCACTATCTCATTCTTATCCGCAAACATATATCCCTCTTTGGCAGCCACATATTGTGGAGGCTCATGTATTTTTAATCGCTTTATTGTTAGCTATTTCACACACTTCCCAGGTAATCCAGTAAATAATTGGCCATTCATTTCAAAGCCTCCTAGTAACCAGGATGGTGATGTTTCAGTGTGTTGCAATATGCCTTTTCAAGTGTTTATGCCTTACAACTACTTTATGTGGCCTTAAATCTGTTCCTAATTAAACATGTGATTCCTCTTTGCAACATTTGAGGTTTTACTGTTTTGCACATCTGCCACAATAAGGCAATAAGTCACAGAATTATGCCTTACCACGGTGCTCAGTAACTAATAGATATAAAATCTATAATAGTAATAGGAAGAAATACACAATTCCTCTTATTGTATACAAATACACTTCCATCAAGCAAAGTTTTATTTAAAGAAGCTTGTGCCATGGTTCACCAAGCACATACGGTTTAAATATTTTGACAGTGTTTTATGAAACTAGTGCACTTTGATAAAGAATCCTTTTGATGAGTGGTTGTGTGTTTTTGTATTTCATAACAGATCCAGGCAACTCTAATCTCCAGACGTCACAAACCGGGTTGTCTGACATGACTGAGTGTTGTGAGAAGAGTTGTTGTGGGTCAGTGCACTGCTGTGGGCAAATTTGTGCACAATTTCTGACCAACATCAACATCATGTGTACAGAACAGCCTTGACTGACAGCTGACAGAAATAGCCATCACCCCCTACTTTCTCCTCCAGGGTTGATTTTGTGCTACACGACCCTATCCCACTCACTTCTCATCAGTCAAACACAATCATTTTATAGTGCTACACACACACACACACACACGCGCACACACGCACACACGATCTTCAAGCTTGGCTAAATAATAATTCTGATTACACTTGGTAGACACAAAAAGGCATATGGCCAAATATATAGGCACACATGCCTGCATTTTTGCAGAACTGCTCCAAGACAGAGCTGAACACGTCACTGAAAAGACGACTTGTAGGAGGACGTGTCTTAACACAGTGAGTGATTGCGCATTTGATCACGGTCATCACGAAGCTCCACAAGAGATTCAAAACCCACGCAATGCTAAAATCAGCCACCAAGCCTGTCTAAACCTCAGGCGTCCCTTAGGCCTTCCCCAGCACAACAGGATTTCCATGAGAAAAGAGCAGTACTGCTCTGCATATCAATCCTCAGTTTTAATTAAAAAGCTGCTCTTTATTCTGGCCAGAGAGCACTACTGACAGTAAACACTTCAGCCAGGGCCGAGATGTGGTAGTGACTTAATGAACACAGAGAGGTGTCCGTCTCAGATAGGGACACAGTGAGGAAACGGTTTGGAATTGGATTCAGCAATAAAAAATATATATTCGAAGGACCACTGCACCAGCAATATGAGACTTACACAAATAAGAACCTGTTCCAGTGACTATTGCTTCATATTTATGATTTTCTCTCAAACATCAATGATAATCACAAGCAGCCCATAACAACAGGACATGTCATGTGCACGTCACCTACTATTTTCTACTTTGAAAACTTTGGTTTAAAATAATCAAGTATATCTTTTAAAATACAATGACGTAAATATGCTTTTCAGTATATGAATTAACCCTCTAAAGCCCAGTAGAATCTAAGCACTCTTGTGGATTCCCACCAGCAGTTTGATCATCATTTTTAAAGAAGTTGCAAAATGCTTTCCTGAGCAATTTTTGCTGCATGGATAGGAACATTATCCTTATAAAAAGATACTGTTAAGGAACACTGTTACCATGAAGGGTGTACTTGGTCTTTAAGTACTTTTAGGATGGTTGTATGTGTCAAAGTTAAATCCAAATAAATGGCAGGATCGAAGGTTGCCACGTAGAACATTGTGCAACAGGCGCTTTGGATACGCACTGACGTATCTGTGTCGACACGACCTCATACACAGACCAGAGCATTCACTTGCTGCCTAACATATCCCACCCCTTACACTGTAACAAGTGAAAACAATGTATTTCACCAGACCAGCCACCAGATTTAATGATAAAACGGACCATTTAATTTCTTCGAGTTTAATATTATTTTATGGTGGTTTTGGCTTGCCCCTTGTAAGAAAAATATGTAATGTATTTGACCTTTTTTCCTTTTTCCACAGTGAATTGGAGTTAATCATAGTATACATACAATCTTATCTCTTTACATTTCTCTAATTATGAAATCTATCTCAGGTCAGCCTTAAGGAAGGGATATTATGTTGAACTGCCAAATACAGTCATGGTGTTACGTTTTAATAACACATTACTCATGATTCCCAGAAACTTAGGGAAGCAAAATTTAAGTCAAAATACAAAGTCTATTTAAAAAATATATTATTAATTTGATCTGCATTTATGTTTCTGCAACTAGAGGTAGAGTAAGTGTATGGCTACTGAAGTAAATTCACTTGCTCTAGAATTTGAACATGGATCACCAAAACTGGAATGGAACATGTAATTGGTTATGAAACTGGATTTATACTGGCTAATATATTTATTCACATTTAAACGCAGAGTGGCCAGCAGGGGCCACTATATGTTGTAGTTACAGTGATGAGAAACTGTTTAGGTCCCTTTTTTAATCAACTTTATTTCCAGTGCAAATATCTTCTTCATTTTACACAATAATGTATTTTGACTTTATATCTACAAATATGAACAAAAAGCAGTTATTCACAGCATAATTAAAGAAACTTAAAAAAGTATTCATGCGCCCGAATTGAGCTAGCTATTAATGCAACCTATCTTTCACTTATATCAAAAAGTTCATGTAAATGTAAAGGTATTGCAAACTTAAATAGTAAAGTAATATTTTAGTATGCAATATCTTGACTGTTTTATTATTTGTGGCCAACATTGTTTTATTTGATTTCTAACGGTTCTTTCAAGGATCCTGCAGTTATGAACAGGTGACTGTTCATTCAGACAGATTTATAGAATGTGCAAAATCTGCCATGGTCACTCATGAGACATTCCAGAAAACTGTGAGGAAAATTTGGTCAAGAATCCAAAATGTGCATGGTATCTAATGACTAACTCAGTTATTTTAATAATTGTGTTTATTAAAAAGTGTGTCTATCAAAATACATACTATATGCTCCCATATTCACATCCAAACATGAATATACCTTTAGTGATGGTGAATTAAAATGTGGTCCCCAGAGCCTCACTCCTCCAACAAAGACTTCATGGTCATCACCATACAAAGAGAGCAGACAGAGAAAAAGAAAAATGTCCTTCCGTCCAAAGAAGTCCATGATTTAAGTCCCATTTTCTGCAAGCGTGGGCTCCAAATCAGACAACTTGGAAAACAAGCACTGCACCTTAAAAAAAATAAGAAAGACTTATGATTCAAGTGGCATAAAATTGAGAATGCCTGTTTCTCCATAAAATACTGTTAACTGCGGCTAAACAGTATGTCAACTCCAGGTTTTTGTTCCAACCAATCAGGAGCACAATCGATTTCACTTGGTTTTCATTTGATCAGGTGAGTTCCAGCTTCTTTAGGATGAAAATATGCAGCCACACTTCATAATATTTGACATCACTAGTTTAAGGGCAAGTTGAAATGATTTATTACCAAGCAAAGCTATGCAGTGATGTCCCAGGTTTGAGGTGTGAAAAGAGACTAAGAAATAATGGAGGAGAATAATGGAGGTGTAAATAAACCTACCGCTGTGATGTTCTCAGGCAGCATGGTCTTTAATGTAGAAACCCACATCTTCTCAGTAGGGGAAACTTTTTTCACCACCTCTGACACAGTGTCCTGCCGCTCACAAAGACACAATTAACTTTTTAACAAAGCTGAAATAATGAATCAAATGCTGCTTAGACAGGCATAATTGTTTTGAATCACTACTTTCTCCATCAGGAAAAGAAAACCCAGACCAACAGGTTTTATTAACGAATGTGGAAGACCACACTGACAAATGAATATCATGACACTACACCTCATCTAACTCAATCTGCTTGATAAAATGTATTTTAAAATGACTTCTAATAATAAATATTAGAGAAGTATGTCATGATTAGTTAATGTCAACTAAATAAGCCTTTCTCAACAGCTGCTGACAGTTGAACAGATTAAACATGACTATATAGTGCTTGCATTTAGGATTATAAAACATTCTGTGTAAAGATAAATATTAATGCACTTGCTCGTGCACCATATATTTTGTCATACTTATGTTTGCTAAAGATCTAGTGCACAAGACAAGTTCTCCAAAGTACATAAGGCTCCACCCACTAGCTCCAGTGTTAGCTTTTGATTAGTTCCAGTTCAGCTAAAAGAACAGCTCTAGTCATTAAAACCTTCTACTAATCGGACATTTTAACACCTAATGTTTAAAAGTCTTAATATGGTTCCCAGAAACCTTTGTTTTGCTCTAAGCAAACCTCAAATATATCAGTTGTGAGACAGGAAAGTCTGCACAGCAGGCCAGTTTATTTTCCAATATACATCAGAATCTTTATGTTACTAAACTTTATAGTCTGTTGCCACATGTGCTGCAGATGTTATCGGGCAGTCTGAGCTGACTGTCTGATGAATATAGCAACAGTAATTAGGTAAGGCAGCACTTGTCCGAGTTTTGCAAGCAGTCATGTCTCTCATTGTTGTAAATATACTTTCATGGTCTCACCGTGGGCAGATTTGTGAGGATTGTGGAAAGCAGCTCCACTGCTATCTCAATCAGGGCCTCAAGCTGTGCATCTTTGTCTTCATCCTTCACTCCTTCAGGGTGTACGTCTCCTAACGGCTGCTCTCTATTAGGCTGCTGGTTTTCGGTATAAAAGTACAAGATGCGAAGAAGACTGCCTACCAATGACAGGCCTGTACAAACAAAATGTCCACTCATTAAAAATTTAATAAATAAAAACAGCAGGCACAAGGACAAGATGCGAGGACACAAAGTATACACTACACAGTACAGTATACAATTATAATGCAAAGGATTCTGTGTAAGATGAGAAAAATATGCATGTGCAGGTGTGTGTGTGTGTCCTCACTGATTTCTGTCTGAAGGCTACTGTACAAGGCAGACAGCAGGGCAAGAGCAGGAGCCAGGAGAGCCTTTTGTTCCAGCAGGATTATAGGGGGGTCACCTGGCTGGCACAAATCCTCACAAACTGTTTCACACACAAACATCCACAATGTCTGCCCACACCCACCATCCGACACTGAATGTTGGCAAAAATGACAGAGAGAGACAGACAGAGAGAGAGAGGGAGAGGGAGAAAGGCAGAAAACTGAACAATGAACACACTTTCAACATGGTGTTACATATTTGTTATATACTTCAAGACCAGTTGGATATTTAGAAATTCTGACAGTAGACATATTGACTCCATTAAATATCGATGCATGAGCTTTGCTTGACATGCACTGTGATCTCATGAAACCAAAAAATTGTAAAAAATGGTAAATTTGTAGGAGAAGAAATTTACATCTTCGTCTTTACATTAATGGCAAGATTTGTAAATGATTGTGCGTGTGTATGTTGGTAACTAACAGGAATATTATAAAATCATTGAAAATTGTACTGCTTTGCTATATTTTAAAAGTTAAATTACAGTGTAAACCATACCAAGATACTGAACTCCTTCATCTATTGTAGTAAGCAGCTGAAGAGCATGAAGATAAACCTCGAGACCCTCTGGACTCTCCTTCCTAAAAGACACGCACGCACGCACGCACGCGTTAAATCCTCTTTTGTTTAGTTTTCATTAGTAGGTAATAGACTAAATTTAAGTCTGAAGCTCAGTATCAGTTGCAAAGGCATAGTGCATATTTTTTGTTTTTGACACACACACAATGCCTCATTCTTAAAGTTTCATTATTTTTTTCATTCGTATTTGTGGTTAATTCTTTCTGTAATCTTAATTAGTGTGTCTGACCTAAGCTGCATTGCAGCCTCCAGCAGGGAAAAGGCGACATCCTGTTGTGTGTCCTTGTCTCGGTCACTCTCGCTGGGCAGCCCAGACATCCAGCTCTTCATCAATCCCTCATCCTCATCAAACAGCTTATCAACCAGCTCCCCCACCTTTATCAGCAACTCCACTAAGGACAGAGCAAGCAAAAGTGTTTGTGTGTCTATGTGAAAGAAAGAAAGGAAGAAATAAAATTTGTTTTGCACACAAAAACAAAAGGAACGAGCAGAGAAAATAGGGCTGGGCCGATAAATATCATATCGAAAGGCGATATATATTTTTTTAATAACGATGATAAGTTCTAGACATTTTTGCTCAATATAGATTAATCTAAGAGACTTATTAAACAAACACATCAAACAGATTAGACAATTCACACATTATTATCCTCAACCCAAAATACTTTAAGTAAAGTCTCTGAGGCAATGAAAGGGTTATCAAAAATGTAAAAACAAAAGTTCAGTCGAGTCTGCGGCTCGATTGAGATTCACAGTTTTTGTCATTTTGTTTTGAAAAAAAATCCTCT
>JBBKCR010019757.1:0-12151 GCA_037577295.1 Ladigesia roloffi | reverse complement strand
TTACGACGGTATAACGGTATTGAAACTGATACCGTTGTTATTTTTAGATACCGTGGTATACCATATTACCGTGATACTGCCCAAGCCTACTCTGGCCTTTAGCTCCCAATTTTGTTGAACCCCTATACATTGCTACTTGTGCACATCTAGGATAATAGGTCAACTTACAAAAGACTACATTTCCCCCCAACTTGGTTGTGACAGCAGTAGACAATAAGCAATTTATGTGTGCAATATTCCTACCAAGTAACTTTGCAACAGCCATCTTGTCTTGTTGAGAGACTAGTATGGTTGTAAGCAATTTTTTTTACTCTCTACAAACAATAAGCTGAATGACTGCTCCATGGGTTTCGCGAGTGTCTGATTGTGATTATTACTTAGGCCGTGAGCATGATGTTTAAGAAGGCTATTGTCATAAAATGAGATTTTTTTAAAACTGAAATTTAGGCATCCTGATTGATGAAACCAAAGAGCAAAATAATAACAACAATAATCATTTGCCACATTACACTGTGACACAGTTGTGAAAATTGGCTTTTATTGGACCTTCAATGGAACGTTCCTGTCACAGTAATAATGGATAATAAGACCATAATTTTTCACTTAACTATTGCTGCTGTTTGCTGTAAGGTGTCTGACATCATTTAATCACAATTACGGGCGACATCATGACACAAGTTCTGTGCAATGTACGTCAGCTAACGAAACACCCCATATGACTGCTTCTCAATTTTTGTTGTGTAATTAACGTTTATCCTCTCCATTATTACTAGCTCAAAATGTTTTTAGGCGTCTTTGTATCAGGCTCTACAGCTTGGACCTGACAGCTGTTCTGTCTGCAATAGTGCAGAACAGCAATGGCTGTGACCTGTGACCTCCAGACCAAACAACAGAAAAAACCAGACTGCTGTATCAACAATCGACAGAATTAACTGTACGATTTCAGAGAGGAGTGCCTATGCTAATAAATGCTAGTATGAGTTTTGCAGGCCTGAATGAACAACATTCCTCATCCCGTGTTAAGTGTCAGAATGCTGCTATGTTAGCAACTTCCATTTAATCAGACCTACATGGACGTAACTCAAACACTATATAGTTTTCTGACCCATCTCAGAGAAGCTATCTTATACTGTTCAGTATGGTACATGAAACCACAATTTAGAGGGAGAAAAGTCATACATAATGAAATCCTTTCTATATTAGTGTCTCAAACCCTACGAACCAAAACCAGCCAAAAAAATACAGTTTTCTTCAGCTTTGCAGTCTCTCTCCATTATGTACCACCGTGTGTGCAATTAACTTCCCTACCAATTGGAATTATGAAGAACTTCATCCGTTTTTATGTCAAATCTGTTATTCTTTAGGGTCTGCCCCACAAATGCTGGCCATTTATCACATCATCGCTCCTCCTCCTATCAGAAAATAATGGTAATCATCATAAGCCTTAAGTTACATGAGTAAACACTTTTTCTTCTACTCTGTTTAATTTAGAGCTCAATAATATTATCATTGTCACATCAAAGCTCAATATGTGTTTAAGGCATCAGCACAGACAAAGCTATGCAATAAAATAAACCTGTAGAAAACAAAAAATAATTTGTACATCAAGTTTGATTAAGTGCTACTCCACTAGTGGTCCACAGGGAAAGGTAGGTTGTGTGTGTGTGTGTGTGTGTGTGTGTGTGTGTGTGTGTGTGTGTGTGTGTATATGTATGGGTCAGGCCCTCTCAACACTCTCCGACATGTGGCTGAAGTGGTAGCGCACTGGGGGGCCAGGTAGATCCTCATCCCCATCAGCTTCTGGAGCAAAGGACACGGTGAGGTCAACATACTTCCTGTCTGCCGAGGGCTTAATCAGCTTCTGCATACTGGAGAAACAGAAACAGAGACTACTATTAACTATTGCTGGACCCCTCTCTCTGGAAGACCAGAATTTACAAATAGAAATTCATTCCCAAGGAAAAACATCAGAAAAGGATGGGAAGGGATGATTAGTAAACCTAGTTTATCTCATTATTTTCCTTCATTAAGGAAATCATGCATTTCTTACATGGCTGATGGATTATGATACAGATATGCAAAGCAGAAGTGAGTGAAGAGTTCAGTAACCAAACTTAAATTCTACTAATTGTGTGTTGTTCTATCCCCAATTTCAATACGTTTCTTATAAACAATAACTTTCTTATAAACATCACACTCATTGCTTAAGTATTCAACAGAGAAACACAAACCATGTTTTAAACGTGGGTACATTTGAAAGGTTCTGGACAGAAACTTGGACAGTTCTGTGAGACCAAACGTTATTTTAACCAAGATTTTCACTATTCCATAGATCATTTACAGGCAAAAACACTAGTTTAACAATACTGTTACTCATTATGGTCAAGGCAAAACAGCACACTAAACTGAATGGAATCAAAAGAGCAAAAGGAGACTGGAAATATTAAATACTTCCTCTTTCTGACAAACCCACAACGTACTGTTCTCAATTTTAAAGTGTGATCCTGCCAGTACAGGTTTATGTAAAAGTGCTGGTGGCCAAGATGAAATGTTTTGTTGTTAAATTTGAAAATAAGTAACTATACAGAAAATCCACAACCATTGTGATACAATTAATTTATATTTGCTATTTGTAACATATTCAAATGTTGCCAGTGAAAAGTGATGGCTTCTTTCTAATGTGTTAAACTAAGCCAAATAAATAGTAATTGCCACCGTTTGATATATAAAATATGCCCTGAATGTATGTTTATCCATGTATGGCCTTACGTCACTTTGAGCCTCTTGCTGTGTCCGGGCATGACAGGTACATAGAGCATCTTCACGCCATGAACTACCATAGTCGGTTCAACTCCATACTTTTCCTGATAACAAAACATACAACATTTTACAAAAACAATTCAACAAAAAAAAACTGATCAGAGTTAAACCCAGGCCATACTGAGCACTCCACTTCCTGTAGGCGGTTTAACAATCGGAGTCAATCAGCTGTCTATATTTTGGGTGTGGGGGTGTGTGTGTGTGTGTGGGGGGGGGGGTTCATAAACGGTTTCAAAGGTTTGGTCACTGTATGGAGACTGAGAGCTTCTTCTTCTGAAACTGCATTCACTTCAGTGGGGTTAAAAATGAATGGAAGTGAATGGGTCAAATAGGGGATAGAAAGACAAGTAAAAGATGAGTGCAGGTTATCACCGACTGTGTTTGTGTGTCAGGGAAGTTTGCCTAAGGTATCACATGAAGTTTGATGGGTTTCGGAAATGCGTATTCGCGCAGGACAATCGGAAATTTGAGCCCTGTTCATATCTTATGGGAATTTTTTTGCAGGAAAAATGGGAATAACGAACAAACCATAGAGCGGAGCAAAAAGCTCTGAACACACACACTATTTGAGATCAGTCCCAATGTGTAAGAGATGGAACGGTGTGTCTATCTTGAAAGGCCTGGGAGGAGTTTCAGACCAAAAAAACAGGTGAATGAAAATAAATATAAAGCTACACACACGTTATATTGACTACATACAGGAAACAAGAATGTAGGGCTGAAAATCTACAGAAGAATATCAAATGAACGCAAAATAAAAGTTGGCATAGGCATCATTTTGAACAAACTTGTGGTTCAAGGACAATTAAAGGACAGTGTCTTTTATGGCTGTTTTATAAAACTTTCTAGGGCCTTGAACTTATTTGTTCAGATTCACAAGGGATTTCAAGGACACGCCAGAACCCTAAAAATAATCCCTGTGGGTGATTAGACCTGTAATGTATTTTGTTAAAAGTGTGTTTGCACATTCAGCACCATTTGGCAACATTCAAAACTATAGTCAAAAATCAATACACATAAAAATCAAGGTTTCTTGGTTCATAGGCCCATAATAAATAAATAAATAAATAAACAAACAAGCAAATAAATAAATAAATAACAATAACTACATATCTGTATATTAACTTGGCAATTATATATTTATTTGGCAATTATCTCAAGTTTTCAAGACAAAGTAGTTCTGTTAAAGTAGTCGTTCCATCCAGTGCAGCCGCAAATCCCCAAGGCCTGACATGACTGTTCTTCAGGACAAATCGTTTTAGAAAAGCTGTTTGTACAATTTACGACAATGAGTGTATTGAATGCTAATATTTCCCATGTCTTTGAAGTGAATTACATTTTCTTTCACTGCTAGTCAGTACTGTGTACACATGCATGTTATAATGTGGCATGAAATGGGAACCCACATATTTGATTAATGGTGATGTGTCTTACCCTGACAGCACTGATGAAGTCAGACAGAGTGAAATCTTCGTGACCAACGACTGACCAGTGATCCCAGATGGAGAATGATAAGTTATCTCTGAGAAAAAAGATATAATATATATATCATACTCAACCCCACACACACACACACACACACACACACACACACACACACACACACACACACACACACACACACACAAACACACACACACACACACACACGTATCTACTCCTGATCGCGAGCTTGTGACCTGTGGGAGCGAAGTTTTTACTCCCAAACGCGAGTGTGTACCGGGGGGAACGGAGTATCTACCCCCGAAAGTAGATACAACCCCCCCGGTCACACGCTCAGGAGTAGATACACATATATGTGTGTGTGTGTGTGTGTGTGTGTAATGCGTGTGTGTATGTATACACACACACACACAAACACACACATACATAAACATACATGCGTATATATATTCCAAAAAATACATGTATCATTTATTTTATATATATATATATATATATATTTCTTTTTTTTCTGTTTTTAGTTCTGTTTTAGTTACAAAAACTGAAAGCATAAATCATTGATTACTCTTACATTATACCAATAGGGTGATAAGAATTATTGCCCTTTCTCTGTTCATTCCCAGGCAATATAAATCTCTGTTGTGTCTTAGTTGTTTCCAAATATAGAAAAATTTCAGCAAATGCTGAAGGGAAAAAGTGTAAAGTTAAATGTAAAGTGAGCATTCGGTCATATGTGAACAGAACAAAATGATGCCTCTGCCTTTAACCCGTTCACAAAGTGCAGCAGCGGGCAGCCAGAAACACAGCAGCCTGGGAACCAAGAGTACCTCAGAGGTGCCACCAGTAGTCTTGGGATTCAAACCCATGCCTTTCTGACCTCAGAGCAAACGCCTTAACCACTGAGCCACCAGTTGCCTCTGCTTCATCATGTATGGTGTTAAAGCGTTTCAAATGATATCTATAGGCATTCTATCTATTGATGAGAACTGCCTTTTTGTGAGGAACAAAGGACACCTTGGACATTTGAAGAATTTCTGCCACTGGTAACAATAACATGGCACTATGTAAGCAAGCCTTCCAGCACTGATTAAAAGCAATTTCATGACTCATGGGAAAAAAGGAAATGCAGCAAACATTGCTAAATATAGCCTGCTGCTGCCCAATGATCACAATAATGATTAATATATATGTTGTGAAATAGTGCGCATGTGTGTGTGTTTGTTGTGTGTACCTGATCCGAGTCCACTTGACTTGTGCAGTCTCTGTTAGCACCACAACAGGAATGGCCAAGTTAAAGAAGCAGTTTTTAAATGACTCAAAGCCATAGTCGCCAGCAACTTTAATCAACTCCACCGCCACCTGCACACACAATGAGAGTAATCAATCAAACTTCATATTTAAATTACACATAAATCATACCAGAGTTAACTGCAGTGTACGAAAGAGCAATCTTTCCAAATTTGGGGCTAATATAATTTATTCTATAGCAATTTTATTCTCATTCATGTTTTTAGTTTTTTTTAAATCCCAAAACAAAGAATGACTAAAATTGTGAAACCTTTGAACGCTTTTGTGCTTTGAATGCTTTTCTTCAGGTTCCTTTTATATTAAATCTGACACACAATGACAAACACTTCAGTTTAGACACCCATCAATACCAAAAACAGAGATAAAATCAAGTTAGGAATGACATCCGTAGCTACATCAGTGATGCAACCCGAATTTTGGTGCAACACGATATACACCCTAGTCTACTAACCTATCATTACACATGTGTAATATCTATAAAACACCACAAGAAATAAATGACAAAAAATAGGTGAACATTTGTTCAGAAGCCATGATAATGGCCAAAAATTCGCCAAATAAAGCAACACAAACTGAACCTTCGCGTGTGTTACTGAATATTCTGCACATTTTTCCGCTGCGCATCTCTAAACTAGTGACACTCGTTAGAGACACTCATTACTTGAGGTCCCCTATATATATGCACACCCAGGATATGCATCACCCAGCACTAAAGGCGATTATTGAAAGCTAAAACAGCTGCAGCTCTGCCTTCCTCACACAGACACACAGAAAGCATACCAGGCCAGCAACAGCAGCAGTTGCTGTGGCAATGGCGGGGATGATTTTTCCTGCAATGCGTTTTGTCTGAAAGCGGTCGGCAGCCTTGATAGAGTACATCCGTGCCCGCAGTGCTGACGCCGTCTGCACAAAGTCCATGTGACCGTTCAAGTCATCATCCTTCTCGAAGACCAGTGGTGTCATATGCAAGTTCTCTGCAGGGAACAGAAACATCTTCATTGGTCAAATCTCATCACACGCCTGCACACTCAAAACACTAAAAAGCCAACGATGATTTTAACTGAATGTGAGCTCCTCAGAGTACTTAGCTTCAAGAAGTTTAAATGGGTGATTCATGCATGGTTAACGCAACGCAGATGAAAGGTGACATGCTGTACTTTAACCTCAGGGGACTGTCTGGGGTAATACTGACGCATTTTTTCATATATACGTAGGCAAACCACTCACAAATGATTCATAAGCATAATCAATTGTCTTTTTAACAAAAAGGAAGTACTTTGAAGGCATGAGAGATTTTTTATGAAGTAATTGTACGAAATGTGTTCTAATTTCTCTGCTTTAATTCTATTTTTTCTTCCGTTTAACTCCAGAGCTAATGTAAAAAAATAATTAAAATCACTACACATTTAGAAAATATAGAAATATCAAATTACCTTTTGGTAGTTATAACTGAATTTATTTGAATGCATCTGTACTTTAGCAATGTTACAATGCAAATTTGGCTCTTTGCTGTTTACATTACTTAAACATTATCTGTATTATAAGGGTGTGTGTGTGTATGTGTGTACCTGGTGTGACAATGCCAGAGCCAATAGCCTCCTCTAATTGTGATATGGCTTCTCTTTCCTCCTCACTGCTTGCGGTCAGCTTCATCTGATCAGGCTTCTTTACCATTTCATCTGTCTCTATATGCTAAAACACGCACATAAACATAATTACTTTATGTTAGACATGGGATGATAGCTGGTTTCAAGGTTTACCGCGGTTTACAAAGTCACGGTTTCAAAACCAAAAAAAAAAAAGTGATACCGTTCCTACGATATGTGCAGTGTTTGTGTCGTCAAAGGAAAGATTTGATTTTCTTTATTTTGATTATTGTTGAGCTGCAGGTTAAGGCTCACACAAGTGACTGTAATTTAATTTTATTAAGAAGATTCAATGATTTATTTTAATTATTTGGCCTGACAAAATGTTCTATGTTTCCTAAAATAAAATATACTGTGTTTAGTTGGAAATAAAGTTGTTTTTTTACCCAGACATTTAAATACAACACTGTAGAGCAGTAATTACAATACCGTGATACTTTTATCCAAGGTTACCATACCGACAGAATCATTTACCGGCCCATGCCTACATGTTACACTGCAATTGTGCTTGCATCCAGATGCTAAAGATACATTACTGACTGAAACAAAAGGTTTTTTTGTAATTGTAATTCTAAGTTCTGTCAGAAACAGGGTGATAGCAGCCTAGTGGGTAAAACACTTACTCCGGAACCCGATGACCCCAAAGTTAATACCCCACTATCTACCATTGTGTCCTTGAGCAAGACAAGCCTCAGTTGCAACACGGGGACTGTCTCTGTGACTAAAGATTTTAAAATGCTCTGGATAATTAATGTAAGAAATAGCACAAATCTGTCTATATCACAACAGGTAAAGCAGTAAGTAAAACACATCATGTAAAAACAACAGTAAACACATGCAGACTGTTGTTAAAATAAGAGTCAAGTAAATAGAACACTACAGGTTATTTTGGCTAGTGCCTAAATGTTTAATCATGATACTTTTCGATGAAGATGCTAAGTGAAAAGTGAATAAAATATTTTAGTAGCTTTTTCATGAAATAAAAGTCCTGGTACCAATATTCCAATACCCAGGACAAAAGTACTGTTTCTAAAATTCCCATTCATCACTTTAGGGACTGTATGGTCCATCACTTGGGAGACATAATAAGATTGGCTACCTTCTCTGCTGGTTTGTATCCTGGAACCTTCACTTCAGCTAAAATGCTTGACACAGCTTCATAACAAAGATTCTATAGTTGAAATAAAAACACAAATAAAGACAAATACTCAGAACACCAACCACACATTTTCAAAACTGAACGTTAAATCCATTTAACTGATATAATTTAATACCTTTTCTGAATATGGCACGTGGTAAATGCCTGCAAACAGTCGAGCTGCACTGACTACAAAACCAAAGTGCCTAAAGAGACAAAACAGACACATTGTTCAGAAGATTACAGTACTAAAGTTGGTAATGAACATCACTGATACATGTAAAGTTAGGAAAAGGAAAATCCCAACCAAGTACTTCACTTAATGTTGATTATATTAGGCTTCATTCTGGTCATGAAAACTAACACACAGTAAAACTTCCCAAATGTTTATATCTACAGTGTGCAGAATTTAAAATTCCCCATGGTTGAATGACATATTCTGTTGATTTTGAAGAGTGAAAAAACAGTATTTTTTTCAGAGAAGTTTTGTAGAGTTCTTTGGCATTTCGCTTACAGTGGGTCTTTGACATCAAACTCGATAGGAGATGGTGGTCGTTTGGGAGACTGCCAAAACAGACCTGAAATCATTTTGTATTTTTAAAGTCAGGAATATTGTCTCTTCTGAATCCTACAACAAATCTAAGCAAATATGAAAGTAATAATTAAAGACAAGACAAAAACAGAATGAGAAAGATAAGACTTACTGCCATCTTTTAGTCGTGTATCCAGTGGAAATGAGTGCAGTAGTTGTAGGGCCTGACAAACCAAAAAGTATCATCACTACAGATTAACTATGGTATAAGACACTCACCGTAAAGGTGTGACCTCATTACTAACACAATAGTTCTATAATTACTTACTATATGGCGAAGTCCTAAACAATGTACTATAAAACATATATATTTTAACTTTGTGAAATATCCCCCAAAAATTAGTTGAAATAATGATGTAATTCTAAGTTATCTTAGTGACCTGAAAGTTTGACATGAACATGAAGCTATATTTGCAAAGCTAAATGGTAAAAGCTAAATGGTCAAAGCTAACCTGTCAGTAGAATAAAAAAAAATGTGTGACAGTTAATGTAGTATTAACACCACTGTAAGGGAACAAACATATACTTAAATTTAATCAATATATTAACTTATATTGAAACGCAAATCAGCAGTTTCAATTTTTGGCTCTTATATTTGAATGATTCTTCCTCTAAATATTAAAGCGATAGTTCACCCAAAAATGCTTACTCCTAGGGCATCCAAATCGAAGGTGATTTTTTAGCAGAACACAAACGCAGGGTGAACTATCACTTTAATGTGACTCTGCTGACTACTGATCCGGGTGAATAATCCTCTCCTATTTAAGAAGAAAATTAAATCTTTGAAGCGAGAGAAGAATCTTTTTGTCAGTCTGATTTTATTACTGGCCATTACAGCTGGCACCCTGAAAGATGGAACCCACGTCCAAAGCCTCGGAGCCTGGGAAAGTGGTACCAGTCCAACACTCCGACCCCGCGAAAAAGACTTCAGGAATGGAGAGGGGATGCACCGCAGGCCATTCGGTGCTGGGAAACTACAAAGAGGGGGTTAAGGGTTTACCCGAACCCATCATAGAGAAAATCCTTTAATCACTTCAAGCTGGTTGTTTTTGTAGGTGCTGAGCTGGTTTAAAAGCAACTGGTTTGAGTCCACACAAGGTTGGAAATGGTGCAAGTGGACTACGGGGTAGCGTTGGCCTCGGGTCTAGATGAGAATAGGATTCTGCTTCAGGGACACTTGTGCTTATTCCTCCGGCACCTTCAGCAGGTCTCTCTAGGTCAGGGTGCCTGAGGACTCCTGGTGGAGGTTTGAGTTCCACATCGAGGTCTCTGTATCCTTATAAGCCAAATACGCCATACGCTCAGGTTGTAAACCAAAAGGGAGTGAAGGTGTAAATTATTTTAATTCGTTTAATGTATGTATTACAATAACTTGTTTAATTAAAAGTAAAAATCCAATTATTAAAAAGTATAAATCGAATTATTAAAAAGTTTATCATCGCCATTGTGCCAAAACCTAATCTGGCCAGTTTTTCAGGAAACGCAACTGAATACTGTGTCATCAAAACTGGTATAACTATTTTCTGCACTTTTCATTGGTTAAAAATTTCTCAATTTTACAGACCCATGTGGAGATTGACCAATAGTATAGATTTATGGAAAAAAAATATAGACCAAAAGTAGAGATACGATGTTTCATTAGCCAGCAGAATCACATTAAAATGGTATTTGGAGAATAAATGAAAAATATATAAGAATCACAAACTGAATATGCTGATTTGCCTTAGAGAATATATTGATTACCAATTTTTGTGGTCCTGCCTTGGTCTCGACTCCATTTGGTTATGACTGGTCTCAAATCTATATGGTTTCGGACATGGCAGTCTCGATATCACTATTCATTACGCGCATCAATAAAAATGCAACCTGTCAGATGTCGGTGAATTCAGCAGTAATGAACTTGGGCTTTATAGAGTATATTTGCAGAAACCTTCTGCTGTTTTCCAATTTTGTCAAACCACGTTGATAAAATAATTGAAAAGATAATATGAATTTGATTTAATGAGCAGGGCCCTT
The DNA here is from genome assembly GCA_037577295.1 of Ladigesia roloffi. Lineage (NCBI taxonomy): Eukaryota > Metazoa > Chordata > Actinopteri > Characiformes > Alestidae > Ladigesia > Ladigesia roloffi. The sequence continues at coordinate 1,188 of JBBKCR010019757.1, read as the reverse complement.
TTTCTACAGCTCACCAGAGAAATGTGAGGACGATTCTGGCCCTAGTCTGTTTTCAGTCTCGGTCTCAGCCAGCCTTGGTCATGGTCTGGCCCAAGTGTGTCTTAGTCTTGGTATCCTCCAGTCTCGCCAGTGTCTTGGTCTTGGTTTAAGCGGTCTTGGCTATGTATATGTTTAAGTTCCCTTACACCAGCAACACATGGACCTGGCTGTACCAAGATCTTCATCGTCTCAGATGTCCAAAATCTGTGTTTTAGTGCAAATCTTCTCTTTCCTCTACATTTTTGGGTGACTGTGCATCTATCTGAACAGGAATTTAATGCCTGTAACATCTTAGGAAACAACTTTTGGTGAGAGGACAGCAAAATTGTTATTATTTGATTTGTATATGACAGGCTTTGAGTATTATTCTGTACACTGATAAAAAGAAAAGGTATCAGATGAAATATCTGAAAATCCGTACAGTAATCTTTGTAGAATTGACAGTATTTCAAATGTGACACTACAGAAAAACCAAACACTTGATACACAGACTGAGCATAATTCGCCAACATTTCCTTCAACACTACACTGTTATATAAAGAAATACGGTAACAGTACCTTCCTCTTGAAGTACTTGTCGAATTTGAGGCGGGCAAGGACCAGGCAGTGCTCCCAACACATTGGTCTGCGACTTAAAAGCTTAATGACCTGAAACGCCCCATCCATACTTTCTCCCGCCTTCATTCTCTTTATATAAACACACCCACACACACACACATTCATACATCCACAGACATGAGCACACTTGTATTACACAACATTAGCACATAGAAAGACGTTGTTCTGCGTAATTCATCACTGATTGTATAAAGTCAATGTTCACTGCTAATTTACCATGTGAATAAGGAGCTTTATAATCTAACTCTAGTTATGATTAGTGCTGATTAAGCAAAAGAAGAAAAAAACTCAAAGCCAGATGAATAGGGATCAAACTCCTGAGCATGTGGCTAGTGAGGCTTTTAGAGTTAGAACTGGGTATTGGCAAACGTACCTGTAACTCAGTTTGGACACATTCATCTGTGCAGGCACACACACACTCACACACACACTCACACACACACTCACACACACACTCACACACGCTCACACACGCTCACACACGCTCACACACGCTCACACACGCTCACACACGCTCACACACGCTCACAC
>JBBKCR010019736.1:0-12152 GCA_037577295.1 Ladigesia roloffi | reverse complement strand
TGTGTGTGTGTGTGTGTGTGTGTGTGTGTGTGTGTGTGTGTGTGTGTGTGTATGTGTGTGTGTGTGTGTTTGTGTGTTTGTGCAGGAGTTTCTACGCAAGCTACCAGGCAGTGTGTTGGGTTGTGACTTGTATGAAGATTGGATGGAGGTGTTGAAAGGAACCGAAAAGCCGGACAGATGTGCTAAGAGGTCTCTCTCTCTCTCTCTCTCTCTCTCTGTCTTTCTCTCTCTCTTTCTCTCTCTCTCTCTTTCTCTCTCTTCCCTCTCGCCCTCTCTGTCACACAAACAGACAGAATCTTAATTAGCCTCATGAAGGATACATGATAATTATTTGCCTCTATAGTCACACCCATCTTTATTTTGTGGCCCTGACATCCGTGAAGAACAGGTGTGTAAATTTAGTAAGATCATTCCTCCGTTTGCTCTCTGTGCCACTCGTCTTAACCAGAGACCTGAGGGGTGCTATAGCTGACCTAGGCTCCCTGAATGGTTCACCGGTTCATTCCAGGACACACACACACACACACGCACACATCTACAATCCACCTGACCTGCATGTATTTGGTACCAGGAGCTCCCAGCAGAACCCACACTCACACAGACAGGACCCTGATCTGGGTCCATCAACTAGTCAACAGAGCACTTGAGTGTTCTGGCCCTTCTTACTGCTTTAATATTTTTTAAAAGCTCAACAGCATGCATTCAGGACAGTATTGCTTCTAGTATAGGCATTTAATCATGTTTCACATTTCTCCTGCAAACAGTTTGCGTCAGATTTGCTCCTGAAACTGGCACCAAATTCTCTGCGCATCAGGCCCCGGGTGCTCAATCTCTAAATATGTCTTGGTGTAGGTGTGCTGTGCACTTTCATTACTCATGTTCTTGCTCCGCTGCGCTGCCAGAGATCTCTCTACCTCCGCTGCCTCTGGTTTCATTAGCACATGACAGGGAGATCAATTAGTGTCTCTCAGTCATGATCTGCCAATCCTTTTCTCAGCTCTGATACTGCGGAGTGATTATGTTCCATTTGAGTTCATTTCCTTACACTGTCAAACTCTTTAAAGACAAGCCTGGTAAAAAGTATGTGGACACCTTTAGCAGCAGCTCATTCATTAATATGAAGTCGAGCCCCTTTTACAGTTCCACTCTCTTAAGAAGGCTTTCCACAGGATTTTGGAGTCTCTGCAAGGTCGGGATCTAATGCTGGATGAGAACGCCTGGCTCACTTTATAAAAGCACTAATTTGGGTTGAGGTCAGGCCTCTGTGCAAATCTCTGGAGTTCCTCCACTCTAGGTGAATTGATATCACAGGCTGTACATCTTGAAGTGGGGCATCTATCTCCAGCAGATAGCTCTGGTGTAAGGCCCGCTATAATGAAGGACCTCAGCCATGCTTCCAGTGACCTCTTCGAGTACTATGTATTTACAGATACACATGACTGCCTAGATTGGATTTCTCTCCACTTGTGACACTCCTGTCAGTAGACACCTCGCATCCTATATTTATTCATAAATCTTTATATACTGTCACCTTTCTTGCCTGAAACCACCACATCCCAACATTGCTTCCTACTTATAGCTGCAGTCACCTACACTGGAATGAAAATATAAGGCTGTAAATTGCCTGGGCTTTTGTATACTTCAATATTAATGTTTTTCTTGCTTTTCTTGTTTATATTTACAAATTCTTCCCTTTTCTCTCTCTCTTTGCACCTGCAGTCTGTTGGCTTACGTGTTTGTTTATTCGTTTACTTGTGTTTGTGTGTGTGCAGTGTTTTGGTGAAGCTGCCCCAGGAGAACCACTCCTTGCTGTGTTTTGTGTTTGGAATGCTCCACCATATCCACACACACTCAGATGTGACCCAGATGACAGCGGCTAATCTGGCGTTGTGCATCTCGCCCAACATGCTTTGGAAATCCTCACCCTGCAGTGCAGAGCAAGAGAGTCAGAACAACCTGGAGGTAGCACTCACACACACAAACGATACACACCAATATACATCTCTGTGATGCAAAATGTGTCTGCAACAGTAATCATACAGAAAGGGTTCTGTCTTAAGGATCTGTTCATGGACAAATGTCCTGGTCTTCCTTTGACTTTGCTCATTCAGAATTATTTGACCTATGATGTCCATTTGTCCTTGCTCAGATGCAGAGAAAAGGGCCATGGAACCACCACGTTTCATAGATAGGATAAGATTCTTGTTCTGTTGCTTTTCTCCAAACAAAACACTTCTCATGTACAAGATTTTGGTTTCATTTGTCTAAAGAACATTTAATTAATAGCTTCTGGTTCAGCCATAGCTGAGGGACAAGATCATTAACATTAGCCAAATTGAGAAAGCCCTCTAGATGTTTAGAAATGATTTTAAACCTAAGTTAGCTCAGATGACTATTACGTTCCATGGTCTTTGATCGATTTTTGTTGCTTGACCACTCCTGGTTTCTCTGTTTATGCACAATTTGTCCAAATGTCAATTGGTGGAGTTCAAACTCTATAGAAGTTATTTTGTTACCCTTTCCAGTCTGATGAACATCAACATCTGTTTTGTGAAATTCCCACGTTGATAGATCCCTGTTCTGTAAATAAAACAGGTGCTCACTCACACCTGACTACCATCCAGTTGACTGAAAAGACCTGACTCTAATTTCACCTTCAGATTAATCACTAATCCCAGAGTCTCCCACACGTCTTCCGTTGACCGATCTGTCATGTTTGATCCTTTCGATCATTTTAACTAGGTATAATAGTCTCCTTTTAAGTAGGTTGTCTTTAGATAATTGTAGAACCTATCGAATGATGTTTCTTTGTCATATATATGCAGAAATGCAGGAAAAGTTTTCCCAAATCTGTTTGAGGGTTGATGGCAGATGCAGTGGAATTGATTTTTTCAGCCTAAATTGCACATCAAAGTATCAAGAGCTTTCCTGCCGAGGGGGTTTGGCTGACTCTACTCTATGCATCCACAAAAGGACTCGGAGGGTCTTAACAAGCTCCTAAACCTTTTGCACTCTGAAATCTTCGGGAGGAGCATTTTGGCTGGCAACCTGCAAACACTCACACACACATTTGCTTAATAAACAGATTGTTAATATTCCAAACTAGTCATAATAGCTGCCCTCAATGCAATAAAAATGCAGTACAGACACAGAGAAATATTGCTTTTGTTCCTTTGAGCCACCCGTCCCTGCATCTAAAGGCACCACCAATAGTGCCCCGGGGGGTGGAAAGTGCAGAGAATATGCCAGACCTTTCTTGTTTTCCAAATACCAGCATGGAGCCAAGAATCTGATGTAATATCTAAACAGTTTTTGAACTTTGCATGTAAAAGGAATTGATGTTCTAGTTTCATTTTCAAGTATGTAAAGTGGTCTTACTAGATCTTGCTGAATTCAGTGATCCTTGCTGTGCATCTTTGCATTATGAATTATAAAAAGAAATCCCCAAATCATAGAAGGAGAGTAGATAAATTTGCTACATTTTGCACAGTTATTAATGGGTTACAAAGCAAGTATGTTTGACACTGTCAGTGGTAAGTTGAGTCCTTTCTATATCAGCAATACAATAATAATACAGATGTCTGGCTGTTGACTGTGACAATCTGGGTAAAAATCTGAATGTAGTTTGCTTTGTACGAGCAGGATGGCAAATTTACACAGAACTAGTATATTCACTCATTAGTAGGTCCATTGCTGTCGGGGACCTCAGGGGGTTATGCCCACGTGTACCGAAATGCTCTAGCTATTCTGCTCGTGATGTTTTTGCTAAATAATTAATTGGACTGGGATGGGAATCAAACTAAGACGCCACATGGCATGCAATAATTCTAACAATGAACTGCCAGTCCAACTGAGAGGTTTATAAATTCCTACTGCACTCCAAATTCAGGTAATATAAACTTTTAAAAACTGCAAAAATTCAGCAATTTTTTACAGATCGTTTACTACCCAGATACAGCATGACTCCTGTTCCCAAAGCAGAAACGACACTGAAAAAACCCGCCCTGCACTGTATTATGGCTGCAGCCCAGCATCTCTAGGGCAAATTTTGACAAGCTGTAGGATGAACGAAGATATTCTGAATGTAAGACATGTTAGGTAAGCTAGGGATAAAGCCAGTTCCGGTGCTGGCCCGGTGACGTGTGCTGACACTGGTGATTTGTTTCATGTTTACACATGTCTTCTCTGCTATTTTTCCACTGCTGGTGTCTAGGTGGCTGCACTCATCCAGTTTCTAATAGAAAGCTCCCCGGCCATCTTTGGTGAGGAAATGGAAAGAGCGTCTGCCACACTGTTGAAGGCAGCACAGGAAACAGACGACCCCACAGGTCAGCACAAAAATGATGACATGAAACTGAACTTAACTGAGATTTAAAATCCATGGCAGGGCATCTGTGTTTCATGATTTTCAAAATTGTTTTTGGGGGTTATTTAACCAGTTTTGGGAATACATAATTCTGTATTTACTAACATCATTATTAACTTTGAAAGTTGCAATTACATGATCACAAAATAAATAATTACACAGTTACATATTTAAGTAAATTGCTAGTTACATGCCAATTTGCATGAATAATCTTTTCTCTCTCACTAAGTTTGAGAGGAAACATCCCAGACATGTAAATTATGCAAAAGTGTAGCTGATTGCGTTGGGGAGATTGTGATAATGTCCATTAGCCACAAAGACAAAATTATCATCTGCAGCATATTTATTTTTGGGAGCATGATTTGTTTCATGGCAACAGAAGATAAACTGTGTCTCAGTAGACCAGGCTTAACGTGGAAAACATGGCATAACTGAAATAACATGTGACACGCAACCTGTAGGACAGCTACAGCAAAGCTGCATTTTTTCAAAGGTGCATACCAGGAAAACCCTGGGGATAGAAAAGTTTGAACATTTGTAAAATGAAATAAAGAGCAACACAGCGAATTCAAAGAAGAAGACCATAAGAAATACCTTCAGATCAATAAACAATGCCTTGGGTAGTAAAACCCACAAGCAGAAGAAGTGAAGTTGTACTTCAGAATACTCGACAAAACTGAATTATTAATAAGTGTGCAATCAATAAACGCCCATTTTGATGGTGTTAGCAACTCCTTCAGCTAGAGCTTGAGCAAGTGGATAAGCTTAAAGCTCAGGCTCCACTTAAAGGGTTTAGATGCCCATTTCTGAGCTTATCAGATTTAAGAGCTTCTGAATTTAATTATGTTGATTATGTTGTGATGTTTTCTGTGTATGACATATGATTAACAACAGATCTGTTCTTCTTTCTGTCATTCTTTCTTTCTTTCTTCCAGCTGATACCTCATTCCTCCTCCACTCCTCTTCAGAAGACACAGACCAGGATCTCTACTCCCCACTCCACTCTCCCAATCTCGATGCCTTCCTCCCTCTAACCACTCTCCACAGAGAGGTGCATCCCTTCAAGATCACCATGGCAGCAGCGGATGGAGCGTACAGCTGTGGAACTCTAAATCTTACAGCATCACGATCCAGCGCATCTGTCTCATCGCTTGGCATCGAAGAGCTCAGCTTGTCTCGCAGTCGATGCCTTTCTGAACCCTTGATTTGTTCGGCAACTCCTGGAACCCAAGCTGCGCTTCACGTCCCTGTTCTCCGCCAGTCCAGCTGTGATACCACCATGACTCGTGGTAAAACCGGCCCGTCACAAGACCTGATAGGATTCAGCCCACTTCTGCAGGCTCGCAAAGGCATTGCAGGGAAAGGACGCTATGCATTCTGGAAATCTCCACAGTTCTCAACCCGCTTCCGACATCCTGCTCAGAGGCTTGCTAGCATGTCCAGTCTTTCATCTACAACTACCACATCCTCCCTCAGCTCACTGGACAGTGCTATGTCCATTGGCTCTACAGAGCCGATCCCAAGCCCCAGTGATAATCAATCCCGGCCATTTTTGTTTGGAGCTGCTGCCAGACTGCGTCCACTAACACCAGAGATGCCCAGGAAGCTGTGGAAGATGGCTTTCACATTTGAAAACCGAGAGGCAGAGATGAGAGATGAACAGAATCTAGCTGGAGAAAGTGACTTTCCCTGCAACAGTCAAGCGGCCCTTGGGGAGGAGGGTAAGGGTGAAGATGAGATAGAGAAAGATAAAGGGAAAACAATGGGGGAAATAATTAGTAGAGTCCAAGCAACAGTGAAGGATAATGATTTGCAGAGTGGGATCAATAAAAAGGGGTCTAGAGACACTCTGGTGGAGGGAGAGGAGGTGATAAATGGAGAAGATGCAGAGATACTGGGAGAGGAGAGAAATAACTATAACTTTGAAAACTCTACCTGTGACCTAGAAGGGGACTTTGTGCAAAAAGAGCATATCCATGTCCCTGTCTCTGGAACTGAGCAGACTGTATGTTGCATAAGCTCTGTTGATACATGCCCAGACTGGGGTGACCCTCAACGACTTTGTCACACCTACACATCTGGCGATGAAGGAATTTCACAGGAAGACCTACACCAGCTGATACCTGAAAATGAGAACAGGGACTTGGAGCTCTCACACACTTTCTCATGTACACAGTCCTGCCCAGAACATGCACAAATAAACAATCACAGCCAAAACCAAAGAGAGACATCTATTGCTCAGATTCGCCTGGAGAGGCCGCGCTTGAATTCTGATGCACACGTCTGCTAACCCGCAATCCCCAATACAACCATCAAGACGAGACCGGGTGAACAGGATGAAAATCATTTTCTTCCCCACTGCGGGCAAAGTAACACTCAAACAATCCAGAGTCAAATCTCTTGGGGTTTCACATTTTTCACGTGATGAAAATACGGTTACCATGGAAACGGAAAGTAAGTCAGGTAGCGTAGCAGAGGTCAGCATTCCGCAAACGCTGTTCTACAGACAAAATGTTCCACTGGTGCTACGCTCTGCGACACCTGGCACTGAAGATTTTGCTAAAAGGGAAGCCTGCATGTTTGATGATGCTGGGGTTTGCAAGGCAACAGAAGATGATGCTAGCAGTGGATTCAGCAGTGCTGCCTCTGCTGACAGCAACTGCCACATCCAAGACGTTGATGAGGTCTTTTGCAATGGCAACTCTGTTAGCCAAAGTGCAGGTGATGTTATCAGAAGTGACTCTAACAATGTAGTTGACATTAGCTCTTCTGCCAGCTTGAGCCACACTGTTAGCATCAGTAGAGTGGATATTAGCAACAGTGTTAGTGTCTCTCATGCTAACCAGCCCGACCTGTCTGTCAAACCCTCCAGCAAAAACCCTGGGACCTTCCGCCACACCATACGCATCCGACTGCCGACTAACGTCCGCAACACTGTCAAAGCGTACTTTGGCCAAGCACAGACACTGCCGCATCCCAGCCCTCACTCTTCTGCACCCACACACACATCTACAGGTGCCCAAAACAGAGTGATGTGCAGCAGCAAGGTTCACTGGCCAGGCGGTAACAATCAAGCACATTCTGAAGGGGGCGTTGTTGCAGGCCAACAACTATCAGATTAATCTCTCATCTGAGCCCAAAATGTATGTTTTAAAGGCATTGTCCTTAAATTTAGCAGCAGTTTAATTATAATATTTCATTTTTATGGTAGGGGAAAGCGGGGTGATCTGCGCCAGGGGGGAATTGTGCCACCCCCTGTTTCTAGGGAATCATGGAAGAAATTAGCATGTATTTTTGTAGAGTCAGCCAGTTTCTGCAAAAAAGAGAGATATCAGCACATTTGAGTTCAAAAAACTGTTTTTTGCCTTCTAACTAAAATTTCTATGACCAAGGCTTTTTGATGGTTGTATCTGAAAAGATATAAACATGCTTGATAATATTTAAAACATGATTTAGCCTACACTATGAGTATATACAGCTCAAAAATCCTGGATTCTTACATTTTATCTCTAAATATATGTGGTATTCAAACATTTACAACAAAGATAGAAATAGACCACCATGCCATAAAGTTAGAAAAAGAAGACAGACAGGGCTTCTTGGACATGGACAGAGCAGTGAAAAAAGTGGATAATGGGAAATCCTTTCCTCAGGGGGCGAAGCAGATGAACAAATGCAGGATGAAATTACAACAATACATGGAGAAGACAAAGAAAAGACATAAGTCCAGAGTGTAAATTAACTGGACTTACCAATCAAGTATTTTATGAACATATGGAGAAAGAGCTGGCAGGTTATATAAAGGCACTAGCAGCAATGTTTCACGGTCAAAGTCCCATTATATGTCATCAACTGGTTTTCCATGCGACCTAGCAGCTGGATTAAAAAGAAAAATGTAGACTTGGTTAAGTGTACATTTATTAAGAAAATTGAATAGGCAATGGCTCAATAAGAGACAAATGAAGAGATATGCTAATAATGCCAATAATGCTATGTGACATTTTATCTTATCTAGAATGTGATTGGTTTTTGACCAATAAAACATCCCACCATTTGTCATGCCGCACTTCTGAAGCCACCTATCTTGGTAGAGCTACTGTATGAGGCACAATATGAGGGAGTTCTTGGCTTTTGATGCTGTAAAATAACTTTAAATAAACCTTAAAAGAGCAATTTTATATTGGATTTGCCTAGCCTTTATATAACAGCTTTGATCAGAGATCAAAAGATAATGTTTTACTTCAATAATCATTTACCCCAATAATTTACCCCAGTGCATTCTCTCCAACGAAAACTTACCCTGCATCAGAAAGCTATATTTCTTAAATAATATATTTCATATCCGAAGTGTACCACATCCTGAAATATATGAATTTATTTTAGTTGGAAGCATTACTGCCATTGCCTCACTTTAAAGTCATTTTAAATAACTCAACGCACTCTTCCACTAATGTGTTCCTGTCCCCCAGCCTCCAGTCTGTCAGCATCCTTATTATGTATACTTTAAGGGTAATTCTTACACTAATTAAACATTTGATACAGGTAAGTTTTAAGGGCATGGTGCAAAGCTCTTAGAAACTTAAATAGTCTGAATTGACAGTGACAGGGAATTGAATCAGACATCTGTCTCAAAAAGCTACCTTACAGAATGTCAAATGGATATGAATGTCATGCCTGATGCATAAGATGTAGTTCTGAGAAGCTTCTGACCTAAAACAAAATCCATTTATGTTTGGGTGGTACATATTAGTCCACAATGGTTAAATAGTCCACAAAGATAATTGATCAGCAGTGTGCGTTTTAGTGTTGCTAGTTAGCTAGTAAACTGCTAGTTAGCTCAGTTGTCCAATTTTAGGCCATATCTAAATTTGTCTGGGTGAAATATGTGTTTATTTCGAGTCTACAGTATGTTTTGCAGTGTGACGGGTTAAGTTAGCCCGCCATTTTGTGTTAAACAGGTTTTTTTTTTATTCTCTGACTGTGTCCACATGTATAATGCCCCCACGCCTCCTGCTTTTCTAAGCATTGGCACACAGTTACAATTCACATTTTCCATTCACTCTGAGGACATGTAGAGCTTCACTTGGTGTCAACAGCAGCAAAAATGGCTGTAGTTTGTGAACCAAGGTGTCATTTGCGTGATGTGAATGACCTCTTTGTTTTAAAGAGCAATATGATTTAGCAATATTACCATTAACACTTATCGTTTACACTTTTTAGTTCTCCAGTATCACTGCTCCCCTCGGGGGGTTATGGGTAAGATACACCCCCATAATAACTGTCACCATTCACCACTTCGTTCTTCAGCTTATGGACAGGGTTTGCCAGCTAAAACAATTTTTTGTGTGCAAAGAAGGCCCTTAATAAATCCAAAGCGGGGGATAATTTATAGCCCTGTCTGCTAGCATGGTCACCATAGCAACCATTATAAGTAGTGCTAGGGGACATACACACACACATACCACACATTCCATTAGTGTGTGTGAGGTTTATGTAGGGTGCTCTTTACCATTTGCAGCCGTTGCTGTTAAACACATGTGGTGCACCATTAGTTAACAGCTGGGGGTTAAAATCACTCCCTCCCAACAAACTGCATTATTAATCACTGCTTCTGTATCTCAACCTTTTAACTGTAATTACAAAGGATTTACCCCCTTAGGTACAAAAATATGTGTATCTTCAGAAAGTGCTGAAAAAGGAGCGTTTTAGGAATAATCCATGAATGTATCAAGTAATAATTAAAAGAATTGCAGAAGGAATAGGCCTGTGAACAGTTGATTATGTTTTGTTTTATATTTAAATATTGAAGTTTTGCTCACTAGGCACATCTACATTTATCTCGGGTATTTATAATGTAACATTATTTATAATGTAACTGAATTATATCACTGCATGAACTTGATTTTAAAAGCAACATTATTTTACACTATTGTATGCAGACGCATATACAATATCATAATCGCACATGCCACAGCATGACACTAAATGTTTTGTACCCTAATATTTATGTCAGAGGTCGATGGGCAGCTGCCAAATTCCACCAAAAATATATTTCACATTTTTCTTTTGTAAAATCAGAGAACAAATTTAGCTTTTATTAGGTTAGAACTGTAGCTACAAAGCTCAAAAAAATGAATAAGAAGGTTGTGCACTTTACTTACTTTATTTATGTTCAGTTTACTTACAAGAAATGTGTTTGTTGACTTTAAATGATTTTTCTATTAAGGTCCACATAACTATGTCTCAACTTTGTTTTCAAGTTACATAATTAAATTTTGTGGAACCTGTTGACAAGAAAAAAATAATTAAAGTCAAGGTTTCGTTTTTTTGAGTGAAGGCAAACTCTTGAAGTCAAATGTCACTTTCCAACCACATACAGATCATTGTTAAGGTGAAGCAAACTTGTGGACATGGTCTAGGACATGGTATGAGGTTTAAAAATGAACTAAAACTCAATGTGTTGACAAAAACATTTTTACACAACAGGGTCTGTTTTCACAAATCGCTTCAGGAGCAGGAGCGCTGTTCTAGAATCATTTCTGTCAGAAATAAAGAGGAATCTGCTCCAAGATTTATTCAATGAAAAAACTGCCGGCTGAGGGGCATGTAAGCAAGTTTCCTGTTACTTAGTTTTGTATTTTAAAAGCAGCAGTGATCGACCGAATGCTACAGACATGGCAGTATTCCTTAAAACACTTATTTTTAGCAGCGTTTCACAAATTTATCGGATTTTTCTCTCCACCCTGATCGAAGGTCGTTCGTAGTGTGATTCTATGGGATGTGTTCTTTGCCTTGGCAAACTATTTATCTGGTTCAGTTCTGTCTGTGACTTCCTGAATGCTATTGAAAAAGCAATGGACAGAGATGTGATGTGTGAATGCATCTGGGGTGGGGGGGAGGGTGTCTAAAAACGTTTAGAACTGTAATTTACCTTCAATTTCCAAAGCAAAAAATAGCTAGAAAGAAAGGAAAAAGTATGGATGAAAGAAAGAAGATCCAAAACGTGAACTGCTTAGTAATGTACATGTACAATGTTTGTTCCTTTTTATTTTATAAAGCACATTTTCACTGCAACAATATTTCTGTCCGTTTTTTATAGTGTAAGCGTCAGTGACAGTGTGTGTGTTTGTGTGTGTGTATATATGTTTATTTATTGCTTTATGAGGACCTAATGATAGTAATGATAGTTATCACAAATATAACAACATGCAACACTGACAAGCAAATCATTTTGAAAAACAGAGTAACGGAGGAAAAATAAAACAGTACAAATATAAGCATTAGTGTATAATAGTGAAGAGGGGAACTACTGAAATGGTGAAACAATTAATTAATGGAAAAGCAATTCAGAGAAATCATGAATAAGAGACAATATTGAAAGAATCTGTAAATCGGTGCACTAAATAACTGAATTGGTGACTAGCAGCCAGTAGTCAAAGGTTTAAATATACATACTAACATACAAACCAACATATACATGCACAGACTCACAGGACCCGATAATGCACACGACGCAACGTGCTTTAGTCCCTGGCGCAATCCATCATTGCTATATTGTGAGAGAGCATCGTGCATTTATCCGCCAGAAATCTGCGCTGTGATTATGGTAGCTGACAATGCACTGGGTGGGGCGGGACACTGGAAAGAAGGAGTGTGGTGAGGGGCATAGCGCGAATTTGCTATAATATGAGAAGTGAAAGTCATTGCGACACTGACCAGAAAAAACCTGGTTTTTAGTCATTCGCGCATTGTTCAAAGGCTATAATATGGACGCCTGTTGACAATG
>JBBKCR010019709.1:0-12153 GCA_037577295.1 Ladigesia roloffi | reverse complement strand
GTGTGTGTGTGTGTGTGTGTGTGTGTGTGAGAGAGAGAGAGAGAGAGAGAGAGAGAGAGAGAGAGAGAGAGAGAATATTGGAAATTAAAGATCAGTATGTTTATTCTAAATAAGTAATAGATTCAACTGACATTTGAAGAATGTCAGTAGTTTGTCACTGTGTCAGTGTTTTATGTCCAAATATTTTCAGAATTAATCATTAGTAATTTTCTTGTACCTCAGTAAAGTATCCCAGTATTTCTAATCTGCATTAGTAACTAAAGTATGGTTTGTATCCTAGACTAGTAATAAATAAATCCACTTTTTAAAATCTAATTTAGTAATGCACATATTTGTCCTAATACTTTCAAATGTTCAGGTATTTTTACCCTGATTTGTGTATTTGTGATTTTATACTGTACTGAATATTGATTAGTGGAGTTTCAGCATGTATATACTGTACTACATTTTGGTGTGTTTATACTGTGTTGATTATTGATTAGTGGTGTTTCAGTGTGTTTATACCGTACTGTTGATTGTTTAGTAGTGTTTCTGTATGCTTATGCTGTACTTATTTATTAGTGGGGTTTCAGTGTGTTTATAGTGTACTGATGATTCATAATTGGTGTTTCAGTGTGTTTATACTTTACTGGTAATTGATTATTGGTGTTTCAGTGTATTTACACTGTACTGGTTATTGGGCGGTTGTCTGCGGGCGGATTTAAATAAAGCTTTGCGGTAGGTTAGAATGTCGCACATGCGCAGAGAGAGGCACTAGGCGGAAGCTGAGGATCTGCGCGAAACTCCACGTTTTTTATTTTTGTCAGAAAAAGACATTCAGAATACCACAGTGTGCAGAACAAACACACAAGAAGCAGTGAGGGAAAATGCCAAAGAATAAAGGTAAGAACAGAGAGAATGTGTTTGTGGAAGAGAAAGAGACGTAGGATCGTATAAGTGTGTATACATATATGTATATGAGATCTATGTGTATTTATGTATAATTAGACGTGTGTTTGTATGTATACCTGCGTGTGTATGTGCATATAATGTTTGTGTACGTCGCTCTGTATAAGAGCGTCAGCTAAATTCCATAAATATAAATGTGGAGAGAGGATTGTGTATATGTGAGAAAGAGGGTGAGAGAGTATATAAGTAGTGTGTAAGAAAGAATGAGAGAGTGTATATGTTCTGTGTAGGTATTTATGTCTGATTGTCTTTGTTCATACATATAATCTGTTTGTGTATGTGTGTAGGTAAGGGAGGAAAGAACAGGAGAAGAGGGAAGAATGAGAACGAGTCTGAGAAGAGAGAGCTGGTGTTCAAAGAGGACGGCCAGGGTGAGTTACCATGGAAATGGACCCGCACATACCTGGCTCACTCTCACTCCCTGGGCTGTCCTGAGTGTCATGTCCCTGGATATGATTGCATGATAAAAATTCTGTATTATTCAAATATTTTTATATATTAAAATCACCCCATGCAGCGCCACAAACTAAAGGCAAACTGTAAAAATAACTATCATTATCACAGTCCTAATGTTGTCTCAGAATTTTCTGTGTGTGTGCATATACAGAGTATGCCCAGGTGATTAAGATGTTGGGAAATGGTCGTTTGGAGGCTCTGTGCTTTGACGGAGTGAAGAGACTCTGCCACATCCGCGGAAAACTCCGGAAAAAGGTAACTCTCTTTGTCACTCTCGCTTTTCTTTCCATCTGTCTATCATTCTTTCTCTTTTCCTCCCTTTCCCTCTCTTTCCTCCCTCTCTCTGTTTGTCTGGGTGATTTCAACTAGAGTTCTGTTTAAAGGAACCAAACTCACTCCTTTCAAAGTGGTCCAAAATGTGGACCAAAAGAATGGGAACTCTTAATGCTTCAGTTCCTATGGAGCTGTTTGACCTATACTGCTTTGGGTCCAAGTTCACTTTAAAGGATGAAATGGACCATGTGCGAAAACAAACTCAAATATTTCAGGTGTTCAAAAACCTGTTGTAAAATTATTAAAAGGAAAAAAAAATGTTTTATTGTATTTTTTAAGCTAATATTTATATCATTTTTAGGGAGGTTTACTTCCTTTACATATTTTAATGGATATGAAACCTGGATTTTAGCCTTTAGTCCATTAAACTCCACCAATCAGCATCTTGCTCATGGTTCTAGATAATCGTTAAATATGTGGAGACTCTGGAGACTCTCCAGTTCTCCAGCTTGTGATCAGAAGTTCCACCTTAAAATACCTGCTGCGATAATGACCTGCAGATCTAGAACATCCTCACTGGAAAATTCCCTCAGTCTGTAATTATTATGTACCTGTTCACCCATAGGTGTGGATCAACACCTCTGACATCATCCTGGTGGGGCTGAGGGACTATCAGGTGGGTTCATCTTCAGATCTCAATGAGTATTCAGCCTCTGATTTCCAAATCAGTCAGTATGGTTTTAGTTCTTCCAAAAAAAGTCTCAGGAACCTGATGAAAAATGTAAAGTCATATAGTCAGTGAGTGTCTATTTGATATATGCTCATTCATATATATATATAATTTACCAGATGCTCTCGTTTACTGTATATGTGATATAGACTGTACTTGTACAAAATCCGACATTTGATAAGGTCATATTATATATCTAGAAAAAAAAACATGAGTGTCTGATTAGTGGATGAGCATTGAGGTGAACAGTGACTGTGTGTTTCAGGACGTTAAAGCTGATGTTATTCTGAAGTATAATGCCGATGAAGCCAGAAGTCTGAAGGCGTATGGAGAACTTCCAGAACATGGTCAGCCTGCTACACACACACATACATACACATACATATATACACATATACAGAGCATGATTGTAATCTGGAAAGAGGCTAAAAAATATGTAGAATGAAATTCTGACTTTTTTCATACATGTAATTAAATGTATAAATTTGCTTAATGGGAAATCATAACAGACTGATAAGCCTTTTCTTTTCATCTCAATCTCTTTTCTTGCTCGCTCTCCTATAGCTAAAATTAACGAAACGGACACTTTCGGGGCCGGTGATGATGATGAGATCCAGTTTGACGACATCGGAGACGACGATGATGACATTGATGACGTGAGTATTGTGGGAGAGAGATTCCCAGGGCAACCACATCTCCTCTGTCTTGGTAGTGTCAAAGTGGCCTGTCACTCAAAGAGACAGACAGACAGAGAGAGAGAAAGATGTGGTGTTTGTTGTTTGGGGTTCCTCATTCTAATCAGACCTATTGATCGGTTAGCCATTACAGAACCTCTAAAAATGAGCATGTTTACTTCTCCCAAGATCTTGGTGTTGTAACAAGTTTTTTAGAAGAACAGGTCGGTTTTCTCTGGGTCTCCGGTGAACTGAATTGTTTATATGAGGGGGGGTTAAGTGAAACAGGTTTCTACGTGTATTGGTTAGTAGCTTTATCAGTCAGGAGGTGTGAGGATCAGAATCTGTATTGGTCAGAAGAAGTATCAGTCTGTCATTTTATTAATAACTGGGGGACAGTATATATTGGTCTGTACTACTGATGTGTCGATCCAAATTTTTCCAGTTTCAATCCGATACATGACTGACGATATGATACAAATTCTGATCTTTTTTACATTAATATTAGCATTATTTTTGTAGAAATTGTGCTGTGTAGTATGGTTACATCTCAGAATAAATAAACTTCAATACATTTATTAGAAGAGCAAAAAATATACATAACACTCCTGGATTGTAAAATAGAGAGAACGGAGAGAGCAAAACGGCAAACAAAACACACAAAATAGCCTCAGAAAGGACCCCAATGAGCTCTTGAGGGAGAGCTAAAAGTCTTCTCTAATATTTCTTTCACTTTTGTGTTGTTTGCTGTAAATTTGTTGCATTTTTGGAAAATGTCAAGGAGTGTCTGCTGTCAAAGTATCTCGTTTTACACAGCATTGAGTGTAAAGTCCGACCGATACCGATATCAAATTTACAGCTATATCTCAACCCAAAACAGATGTTGTGTTGGATCAGGCCCATCTCTAATCTGTGCTTAAAATATTTACATTTATGTTGTAACGATTTAGATTATACACAACGAACAGGTGGTAGGTAAAGATCTCCTCTGATTAGAGTCACTGGCTAGGTATGGAGTCAAGTTTGCAGTCAGAAGTTCTGGTGAAGTAACGAGTCAGACAGAGAGAAGCTTTAAGGAGGTCTAAACCCCTAGGTACCTGGGGGTGAACAAAGATGTTCAGTTTCTTCTCCAGGATGCTTCAGCAGGACCTTTCTGACCGGTTCCTCTCTCTGTTCTCTCAGATCTGAAGAGCTGTGGAGGTGCTGGCGTGCTCCGTTTCTCCTGACTGGATTGGACTCTTCTGCCTGATCAGTCAATTTTCCCTTTTACTGTTAAACTAATAAAAACATCTTCTGGAGGTTTTTTTCCAGCCTGTCCTCGAACACCTAACTGTCCTCCACCAAGCCTGACCGCCGAATCACTAACACACTGCATATTTTTGTAATAGTTTTAATGTATTTATATTTTATTTCACCAAATGTGAAATTTAATGCTTAAAGTACATAAACTGAATTTAAAATAAAAGGCTTACACTCGTATTTAGTTTGACTGCAGTGATGCTGTGTATCCAATAGGGAGAGCACAACTCCAGATATTTTAACTGTTTTAACAGTAATCTAGATTAAATGTTGTTAAAGTTGTTGGAGACAAACAATAATGACAGTCTATACACCAGCACACACACACACACACACCCCTTTTGACTTTTTGGCCTCACTCTGCTTAGGGCAATCTCCAGCTAAACATCGCCTTCCTCACTCAGAGCTTCTCCTCAGTCACTGGAAGCTGAAGAGAAGCCGACTTGACAGACTGGTCAGATGTGTTTAGTTTAATAACGGCGCTCCGCCGGTGGCTGTGGGCTACGTCCTGGTTCTGAGTGGCCTCCACGTTCCCTCTTCTTCTCTTGGGCTTTGAGGACTTTATCTCCAACACTGATTGATAGACAGATAGATTTATTTATATTTTGCATGTCAGAAGTGTCTAAAACTGAATTTCAGAGCACTGGGGAGCCTCTGAAGGGAAATTCAACCAAAAATTCAGGAGCTTCTGAGTGGGTTTTATGTGAAGCAATTTATAATAGAGATTCAGAACTGAGAAAATAAATGATTTTGGAAAGGGTAGGTGACTATTTTTAGGTCAAAATATAGACTCTTCAGTTTAGGAGTCTTTACACTAAACTATTTAATGGACTAAAATCTTTTAAGTTTAAGCAGCTATAAATAAAACAATATATAATTTGTGCAGAAAAAGATGAGACCATAGTTGTTACAAATTTTGATAATGTATGTTTACATAATTTCACCGTACACATGATATGCTACGTTTCACCTTGTCATTCTTTATGCTCTGATATCAATATGTAAATATACATTACTGTCAATTTGTGCCTGAAAATCTTGAATTGTAGCAATTAATTCTGAATGCTTTAGTTTTTTTCCTTTTTTAAGTAGCTGTGTATGTTTATTTTGTATTGTAAGTTATCGCTTAGTTCATTTACACTGATAGAGTAGCATCTTTCTTTTAGAACTGTTAATAAACTAATGCAAAATGGTATACAATAATATATTAATAGAGTCTTCCAAACTAGAAAAAAAAACAATGGTAAGTTCAGAAAGTAAAGTATATGGACAAAAATATTGGGATAAACTTCTAAATTATTGAATTCAGGTGGCCTCTTTCCTCCAATGGGCTTATTCTTACTGCTTCAGCAGACCAAGGCGTTTTCGCCAACGCCATGCTTCTAAAGTTGTGGACACACTTTTGGTAATAACTTGAATGTGTCCCAGTACCCAAACAAAGCTTCATAATGTCATGGCTGTGTTCAGTGTAAAAGAACTTGACTGGCCCAAACATAACCCTGACCTCAACCCCATGCAGCACCGTTCATTTGGGATGAAGCGGAACGGAGGTTGTGTGCCAGGCTGTCTCATTCAAACATCAGTGCCTGACCTCATATATGCTCTGCAGACGAAAGGACACGAATTACCGCAGAATTACTCAAATCTTGTGGGAAGAAGAGTGGAAGCTGTTACAGCTGCGAAAGGGGGAGTAGCAGGGGACCAACTCCATGTGAAAGTCTATGTGTTTGAATGCATTGCCATTAAAGTCCCTGTTTGATGGATTGGTCATGCGTCCCAATACTTTTGTTTACCTAGTGAAGCACAACCTGTGTTTATATAAAAGAATATGTAATCGTTTTTGCGTCTGACGTAACAATCAGTAGCCAATGGGAGGCAGGGGGCGGGGCCTCCTCCGGGTCCGGGTGTGTGTGCTGCGGACTCTGCGGGACCACAGCGAGCGGACCGATCCCGGGATGCTCTGAGCCGAGAGGTCAACCGGGACACCTTTACACACACACTCACACACGGATACCGGAGAGGGAAGCCGAGCTCAGCAGCACGATGGCGGAGAAGCTGGAGGCCGGAGCGGCGGCAGGTAAAAAGCAGTTTAGCTTATTGTTGGAAATGCCCCCCCACCCTAAACAATGCTTCGGCTCCGTTTAGCCGCGCGAGGAACTTTAAAACATCTTAAAACATCTTTTAAGGTGGAACCAAACAATCCCAACAGGAATCTCAGCCAGGATGCTGGTGGTGCTGATGTTGCTGATGATGCTGAGGGCTGCTGCAGGAGGGTTTAGGGATGAGTGGGAGGGGTGGAGGGAGTGTGGGAAGGGTGGAGGGGGTCAGGGGGGTGGGGGGTCCAGCAGAAAAGCTGATTCACTCTGTGCATGAGAAGAAAAGCCTCCAGTGTTATTGTTCCCAGCTCTAGCCTCCAGTGTCAGGTTCTCCATCAGAGCTGCGATGGCCTTTGTTGCAGCAGAGCTGGAGCCCCTCTGTTTACACCGTCACAGTACAGACCCCAGAACAGATCCTTCAACAGTACAGATCTCAGAATGACACAAACCCTGGAACACATCCTAAAAAAATGGCCAGAAAAGTAAATACTTCAGGACAGTTCAGACCTCAAAACAATACAGACCCTCTGGACAGTAAAAACCCCGGAACAGTAAATAACCCAAAAGAGAACAGACCTCAGAACAGCACAGAACCCAAAACAGCACAGCATAAAGTGGAGGTTAAGCCTAACTAACAGATAAAGCTAATCCAAAGCGGATGTGGCAATGATGGATTTTGTCACATAAACAGTGTGAAGCAGCTCAGTGGGGCTGCAGTCTGGGGTTTGTGTGTTTGTGTGTGTTTCGTGTGTTATTCTGATTCATTTCCAGTCATTTGAGTTCTCTGAGTTGGTGGTCAGGGTGTGGTTGAGTGTGTGTGTGTGTGTAGAGGAGTGCGTTGTGTTTGCTATTAGAGTGCAGTTTTAGTACACTCTTCTTCTTCATCATTATAATGATACACCGACAGTTTCACTCTGGTCCTATTGATGTTACATATACAATTAAGTGTGTGAGATAAAAGGCATAATGAATATAAGTGTCTTCCACAACAACGCAAAACTTCATTGGGAATGACGTCCTCCCTGGAGCACTGAGGAGGCTCTTTACTCTCAGATAGAGTCATCTAACACCTCCTCTCACATGGAACAGCAGGCTGAGAATGTGGGGGCCAGAAGACTTTCAGGAGTTTAGCCCTTTATAATTGTGTTGATTTGCTTTGGTATCTGTTTGAAAACAGTAGTAAACAGTATTCGTTTTTAATACACACATTCCGATTCAATACATCAGACATGCACCTTTAGAACTTTCTCATTTTTCTAGATCTAATGATTTTTTGGAACCAAAAATAATTGTAATTTTTTTATTTTTTGTTATTAATACAGCTCTTTGTTCATTTCTCAGTTTTGTTTGGAAAACACTGGGTTAGATTCTTCAAAAGTATCCAATCAGGACGTTTCTCTCTGTGGTATCTAGGTAGATGAGGCTAGGTGAGCTCTCCTATTGGTCCGGACTCGAGGAGCTGTACTGAATTCTTGACCATGTCGGATTAAACACCAACATCAGCAGGAGGAGGAATCAGCCAAACACATTCTGATTTACAGTTTTTTGGATCTGTTCCTTCTGGTTCTAGGTTCTAGATCCTGCATTGGTCCCATGGTCTGACCAGTGAATGTGTATCAGATGGTCTAATCAGTGGGTTTTGCAAGATTGTCTAACAAGTATGTGTGTCAGATGGTATAACCAGTGGGTGTGTATCAGGTGGTCTAACCAATAGGGGGGTGTCTAATGCTGTAACCTGTGGGTTTGTATCAGATGGTCTAACCAATAAGGGGTTGTCAGATGATGTAACCAGTGGGTTTTTATCAGATTGTATAACCAATAAGGGGTGTCAGATGCTTTAACTAGTGGGTTTGTATCAGATGGTCTAACCAATAGGGGAATGTCAGATGCTGTAACCAGTGGGTTTGTATCAGATGGTCTAACCAATAAGGGGGTGTCAGATGGTATATCCAGCCGATTTGTATCAGATGGTATAACCAATAGGGGATTGTCAGATGCTGTAACCAGTGGGTTTGTATCAGATGGTCTAACCAATAGGGGGTGTCAGAGGCTGTAAACAGTGGATGCATATCAGATGGTGAACAGCAGCAGGACTCTTTACTTAAAGGGTCACTCTAGAAATGCAGTTAGCCCCACCCACTGCACTTACAGCCGCCCAATTAAAGTTGTAAGGAGTGTTTCATCCAGTGGTCTGTGTGTCCAGGAATCAAGAAACCATGAGAATCTGTTTCAGGCAAATCTGAACATTTATTATATTATTATATAATTATTTATTATTTATATTATTTATAATATTTATTATCAAAAATTAAGCTGTTGTTAACTCGTTGTTTAAAATTTGTGTGATAAAGGGCCGTCTATGCTCTCCTTTTCTTTTGCGCAGCTAAACTGATGACATCACCAACTTCCGAAAAGAAACTTCGGAGTAATGGCCACGCCTCCCCTGCCCACCAGGCAGCCAGTCACGGCAGCCCTGTTGCTGGGAAGCAGAGTAAGCTCTACCCACTGTCCCATTAACCAGATGAATGGATAGAAGCAGTTTCAGGGCTGTTTAACTGCATTCAGTTACGCTGAAAAAAGTGCAAAGTCACTGTACTCAGTTTACTCTGTTCTTTAGTGATGCTGATATTTTACAGAAATCTACCTGCATTACAGAAATATGACATGTTACTTTTAGTTAGAAATGGGTTAAAATTAGTAAAGTGAATGTGTTTCAGCACTGTATTCCACCGTCACCTGGACATTGGAATTGAGCTGGATTTGGATATTGGGTTTCCACTGTAACTGAGACTTAAACAGATGAACAAATTTATGATTGGCCAAAAAAATGACACGTTCAGTCACAGTACAATCACGTGTTTCTAAAAGCTTAAAACTGAATTAAATTATAGTGTTTCTGCACAGAATAGAATTCCAGCATCACCTACACATTTTCTAGAGTTTAAGAAACGCAGCATCATAATCATCAGAGTTCAGTTGCATCTAATCTCCTTAAAAAGCCAATACCAATACGTTCCAAATATTGCCATATATCTATAGAGTAACATTACAAAAATATGATATTTTCTGATACCATAGAAACCTGCTAAATGCAAATGAACCTCTAACCAATCACAGTGTTTTTGACAGTGTGACCTATCACAGCTCCAGGTGTTTTACTGGGTGTTCTGATGATTCAAGGTCTCATGTTATCCAACAAAATTCTAATTATTAACTGTTAAAAGTTTTGCTGAATCGGTGCATGAATGTGTGGTGTTAAACAGAATAAGGCTGTTTTTTAGCTTACTTTCCATATAGTAAATATACTATTTGAAATTATATTTACATTTTTAATTCCAGAACAGTGATGATATGGTCTGGTTCATACATTGAAAGCAATTTAAAATGCAGCAATAACTTCACAATACTGATTGGCTGTATCTTGCAGCTTTACGTATATTAAGCAACAATGTAACTTCCCTTTTTCTTGTTAGCTGAGATGCTAACTCCTCCAGAAAAGAAACCACAGATCAACGGCCACGCTTCACCTGTTCGCCACCCAGGCAATAATGCCAACAGCCATGCAGGAAAACAATGTAAGTCTCGCTTATCCTGCCGCACCTGAAGCTTTAATGTTGTAAGCTCTAGAAGTTTAGCATGTTGCGCCGCCTGACTGCTTTCCATTAAAGTGTCCCATCACACCACTGCAATCTGGAATGTTCAACACTAAACATTCTCATTGGCGTCATCGCCCCATTCCATCAGTCCCCCTCACATTTCAGAATTATTTGTTTTTCATTCCACATTTCATAATAATTCCCCCCACTTTTAACATAAATAATTATGTCACCCAGCGCTGTTGAATCTTGAATCTTTCATGGAAGAATCCACTCCACTAAACCGATAAAAGAATACACACACCACTGGAAATCCCAGCAGCCTGTCTCTGCACCAATGATTCAATTCACTTGCATGCAGTTGGAGGAAACCCCGGAGTGGATTTCCAGTGGAGTGGGTTCTTCTATCGATTAAGTGGAGTGGATTCTTTTATGAAAGATTCAAGATTCAAGATTCAACAGGGGTTTCCGAACCCCCCCCCCCTCCTAAAAGGATGTGACTTTGCAAGCACACAGCAAACCCACACACACCCAAACCCCACACCCATGCCCAAACGCCACCCCCACCCCCAAACCCCACCCCCACGCATCCCCCTCACATTAAAACTGCTTCTGAAGCCCCTGAAAATTCTAACACTTGTAACTGCTGATCAACACTGCGTATTAATGGAGATTCAGGATTACAGATGTTTTCTTACCACTCTGAGCTTTATATTTGCACTTAGATACATCTGACAGTCCATTAAACTGAATCACGCTAAACTCGGGCTGTGTCCCAACAACTGATGCACGAACTAATGGACAGAGCAACGTGCAGGACACTCAAGAGCTCAACACACAACCACACAATCACTGTTTAAATCTGTAAAACAAATCTTCATCACCTGAACCACCTGACACACATCCAGTCAACACCAGTAAATGACCCTGCAGAGCTGTTGATTTGGTTATACGCCTTTATAAACAGTCATTACTAATTATTTTTTTCTCCCTTATTCATTCATCACTACTACAGCCCTGCAACCATAACAACCAGATCATCCTGTCTAATGAGTCATAAATCAAACAAGTCACACCAGCACTGAGGAGAACATCATACCACTGATCAGAATCCGAATCAGAAAACTTTGACTGTTCAAGGGATAGTTTGGTGAAAAATACGGAACATGTCTGGTGTGGGATGTTAGCTTCTTTATCTTTAGCACTGGAGCTTTAAGCCTAATGTGGCAAAAATATTCAAAGTCCACACACACACTACCCTCACCTTTTAATTCCTCTCGCAGGTATGGAGGGATTTCTGAAAACAGATGACCGGATGCGTCTGGCTAAGGAGAGACGAGAGGAAAGAGAGAAGAGTCTGGGTAAGTTGCTATAAGGCAAAAGTTGTTCAGCACTAGTCAAGTCACCCATGTCCAATTCTTTTCATGTCACTGCAGACCTGTATACATGTTTTAGGACACATTATGTCTGTAAGCTGTAAAAATAATCTGAATTTCAGAGCTACATGCGGCTGTTTCAGGCTGCTCTTCACAAGGCAGGACTGATCTGGGATCAGATTCCTCCATATTTATGACGTGACAGCAACACTCTCTAAATCAGCTTTCCTTGTCCTGAGGAGGTTTTTGAAAACAGACCCCTGTGGTATAAAAACTCACTGCAGAGTCTGGCTCCTGTAGCAGACATACTCTCCCTTAAAACCACGTCTGAACCACCTTAATGAAGAGTTGGATGTGGTTTGAAAGTTCAGAGGAGTTAGGGGGGGTGAGGTCTCTCTTTAGGCTGCATGTGTTTTTTACCAATGCTCTATACATTTTGACCAGCTTGACCAACTTAGCAACAGCAGCTAGGGAAGAACACACTAGTTGGTGGAGCCTGGATAGGGAGGTTAATCTCTCTCTCTCTCTCTCTGTCTCTGTCTCTCTTTCTGTCTCTCTCTGTCTGTCTCTCTCTCTCTCTCTCTCTCTCTCTCTCTCTCTCTCTCTGTCTCTCTCTCTCTCTGTCTGTCTCTCTCTCTCTGTCTCTCTCTCTCTGTCTCTCTCCAGGCTGGGCTGGAGTAGAGTAGAGGGGAGGGGGGGGGAGGG
>JBBKCR010019691.1:0-12154 GCA_037577295.1 Ladigesia roloffi | reverse complement strand
TCAAATTAAGGTGTTTGGTGCATAAATTAAGGTAGAATTAAGAATATTTTAAGTACATTGTGTTTCATAGTGATAGCCCCCACCACCCCACCACCCTAGAGGTGTTGTTTCTGGCAGGGTAAATAAGGGCCCCTTGCCTTGGCTTCACATCTTTCCTAATGTGTCCCATATCACTCAAGAGAGAGAAAAGATGGCTCAGAATGACAAAGTAAGTTGCATGCCCTCATTTTCCATGAAGTTTATGAGAAGTTTCATTTTATCTACTCTGTTTTGTTTTGGGGGCTTTTGTTTGTTAGCTCTGAGGTTGAGAGCATTCTTGAGACGAATGATGCAGCTTATCATCCACACCAGATACAGCCAAGTGATAGAATAAATCTTGACGGGACTTGTGGAAAAATTATATGTATTTGTTTTACATCATGAGACCAGTTTTGTTGTATTACTTTCCGTTTTACGTGCCTCCTCCCCTTCTCCTGCTTCTGAATGCATCCCAAAATGCTCCCTACAAACTTGTAAACCCACACTGCTCTTCCGGAGCTGGCCAAAACACTGCCCAAAGACGTATGTCGCAAGTTAATCAGTACTATTCTACACTCCCATACTTCTAAAGGATTTTTCCTGGTTGCACTCCATGCACTGCCTTTTAAAACAGTGTCCCCCGGCTTCTTATCAGTTCTCATTGTTGCAAGAGATGGCAAGCATGATATTAAAGTATTTTAATGCTTCCTATTATTGTAAGAGGGAACTCCATTTTCTTCAAGCTACTGCAGAATTTTCAAGGACACCAGGGAAATATGAGTCATTTAGGTATGTAGCTGATGTGGAATAGACCCACTAATTTCTTTCCCTTATTTTATTAGAGCTTTTAACATACAATGAATAAGCAAGCAAAACTATACACAATCAGCTCTGTAATTACTAATATTGTTGGTAAAGATGGGGTTAAAATTCTAATAGAAATGTCTTAGCGGTCAATTCACCCACAATAATATATTTAAATAAATTTAAATAAAGGATCTAATATGTATTGGCTATTTTAATTACTTTAAATTAGACAAATGTGTCATAATTATTTCTTATTTTGAGCAGCCATTTTGGAGATTACAGAGCAAACAATCTGAGTTCACTCATCAACACAAATCCTCTCAGCATCTTCAGTGCCCCTTTCTTTTGAACTCTTCTCATTGGGGTTTAGCTCAGGAGACTGGGATAGCCACATCAAAAGCTTATATCTATGATTGCTCCATCACAGTTTTATGGTTGTTCTGTAAATGTTCTATAATTGTGCTAGCAAAATTTGTCCACTTGAAGATTGCAAAATCACTAATTGTTGCAAAACCCACTGAAATTAATGTAATTTAATTTGTCAACCTGCTTTCAGACATGTAAGTGTTTGTTTTACATGCAATGCCTTTTTTATATTCACTGGTATATTAATGATGGTCAGCAAATTTTGATGTCTGTGTCCCCTTATATTTTTACCTGAGTGAAACAGAAAGTAATGGATGACTGCATAAGACACTCTGAAAAAAGACTGAAGGAATTTGTTTGCCGAATCTGTTTGTTACTCTAGATTATTTTGTCACAAGGTAATAATTACAGTAATCAAAGGAATTGTATTTATCAGTACACTAAATTAAAGGCAGATGAGAAGAGAGGGACATTTTTAAACTATCAGAAAAAGTCAGATACTGAGGTAAAGGGCAGAACAAAGCTAATAAACCCCAGCCTTCCTCACTTTTTTGCTGGATTAATGTCAGCATGTTTATGAATAGATGTTGTCACTCATGTTCAATAGATTTGACCTCTGGCCTTGGAGAAGTGTTTCCAGGTGGCGCCACTCCAGTGTTGCCCTTCATGTCGTGGCTCTGAAACCTCCTGCAGTCCTCTAGCACATCGCTAATTATAAATATCACATTACCTGCTCAGCCAAATCTCCTCTCTGATCCTAAACATGTTCCAAATTCTTCATGGAAGTAGACACAAAAACATTCTCAGTCACCTCACTTTAAGACAAAATACATGATACTATACACTCTTCCATATATAGAACACTGGAATTTGGAGCACATGACATGGTACACAGTTCAGAATTACTTTTTTCTGAACATTTTATATTCAGGAGCCTGTAGGAGAACCCATCTCCAAAAATGATTAATTAAATGTCCATCATTTACCATTAAAAGGCTATTTTTAACATGCAATATTAAAATAAATATATTCCAGCTCAGGCTTTGGTGTACAGATGTTTTACACCTTAGTGGGTACAATTCTGCACCGCTGTGCATGTGCAATGTTTCAAGCTGAAAAATTTAATGGGGCTTAAGAATATTAAACTCTTGGGATCAAAACCTGTACTCCTAGGACATGGACCCAAACACTGATGTGATAGTCTTATTAGAAAGGCCAAAAATGTATTTCACATTGCTATAGGAAATTAGAAGAACCTGTTGACGTTATCTCATTATAAAGAATCTGTTTTCAGATGCCAGAGGAAGACAAAATTGCTTTTGAAATATTTTTGCTTTGAAAAAAAAATGAAAAAATCCACAGTAATCACAACACAAGAAAAATATTTGTCTTATTACTGGTGTCTCTGTCTAAAGTAATATCCCAGCAGTCTGAGCCCATCAAAAAGGCACTCCCTGATTTCCCTGCTGCCGATTTTAAGGTAGTAAAAAGCAGTAAGGAATTTTTGTCCTGGCAGCCCCTCAAAACCTTAGATTTGACTGTAGGCAATGTGTCTACAAAACCGCAGGCTTCAGGCGGTGTCCTATCATGATTTATATTTTTGATTCTATTCTCTTTCCTGCAGTGTTTAACTTCAGACAGCATATTATTCATATTATTCAGGCCAATCAGGGACTTCTGAGTTCATTAACCAAAGCAGATGTTGCAGGTTGCGGCTGGATCTCGATTTCTCAAGAGGGAAGATCTCCAGGACTGGGTACTACTGGTGTACTGCCTGTATAGGAAATAAGCAAATAGATACATGAATAAATGTATTTGGAAAGTGTTTATTTGCACAGTAATGACCAAAACTCCATGCACATTATTCAGATTATTCTTAGAAAGATTTTTTGATTGTACATCCACATATTTTATTCTCATGTGCATTCTCAACCTATTTTGGCTTTTAAAATTTTAATTTAATGAAGGAAATATAGCGATTTGGTGGGGGGGGGTGTGTGCAAAAATGGAACTCAAACATTTATTTTACTCAGGGGGTAAAATGGCATGAGATCCCACCATATGCATGTGAAAGCTCTGCAAAGTGCAGCTATTGGTTACACGATTACATATGCTTTTGGATTGTTGGTATGACCTTAAATCAGAGGTGAAGTTATCCTTCTGAGAATGTTCTTGCATGAGGTCACTATGGCGGACAGAAAAAATTGAATTTTTCTTGCATAAAGGTCTACGTATTGCACCTTTTTTAAAATGCATTATTTAGTCTAGCTCCACTGTGACTCTCCTCATCTATCACAGTGTATTTTGAGAAGTCTGTATCTCAACCATTGTTTTTAATAAAAAAATAAATGTTCTGTAATGCAACTCTTTATTCCAAGAACTTTTGACAATGTCTACTAAACCATTCATTAAACAATGTTCAGACTTATGTAAGGGGCAACTAATGTTTTCAATAGTGCTTTTGACTCGATAGTGATGATATGCCCTAGTACATACCGCCTCTGAACTGTGCATTCCTGACTTGCTGAGAGCAATCCTTTATTCTGCCTAACTTCTTGCCTCATGCACAATATTACCAGACTAAAGATGAATGGCATTCTAGCACAGGATTGAGACTGTCAGTCACTGAATACGTTTAATTGCCCTTCAAATGAATTCAGGTGTAAAATGCCTAGAGGGCTTCTGTCTGAAAAAGAGATATTTTCAAGAGAAGCAATTCAACATATTCCATGTCCAGTCCAAAGTAAACAATGAATAACCTTGATTACAAAGAGATACCAGTAATAACAAAACCATGCATGTATAAGTCAATGTAATCATGTGAAGCTGCTTCCATTCTTGCACTGTATTTTCATGTGTGTACTAATGACATAGTTATGCATCATCGCTGCTGTTGTTGCACAAATTTGCCAAATGACTTAACTCTGATATGCAAGAGACTTTACTGTCTTAATTCCTTAATTTTTTATATGTCCATTTATGCTTGTCACTTATCCTTCTTTGACCTCATCATTCATGTTTTCCTTTCATTTATTTTGTACTTTAAATAAACCTTTTTATATTACTTGGTACTGTACTCTGAATCTTCTTGTACACTTTCAATGACAAATTTCTTATTTGTATTTGTATTTGCAATTATTAACAACAAAGCAACCTTTGGCATGTAGAGATCTAACCTGTCTATTGATTTTGGCCTGGGTAAGACTTTTGAACCTTCAGTCCTAAAAGTGAACTAAGAAGGCATGGTCCCATGGAAGGGCCTTTCAATTGATGGTCATTTCAATTTACTGAGTCATAGCCAGAGTCCTACAGGTGTGATGCTCTGATGCCACGCCAAACATGAATAAACATGCACATGGAGACAGGGGGCGTGTTGCGCACTAATCAATAATCAGACGAGGGTTCTCCTTTGAGGCCGTGGTGCCACAGACATGACAGTCCCTACTAGAGATTACAATAGTATGTGCTTGCATGATCATTTCCGAGATCCATAATGAATGGCACCTAAAATTATAAAATGTTTGATTTAAAGTATTTATATGCTTTGAATAATACTAGCTAATGTGCTTATTACCACATTAAGTACTTTTTATGGATTGACCTGACAGTACGGGTAACCAGGGTCTTAAATTATTCAATTAAATTATTATAATAATAAAATTATCTGCTATTGTGACGGGCAGCCCGTCCGCATCCCCGTCTGTCCCGATCTCAGTCCCCTGAAAATTAGGTTTCCCTTTCCTTCTCCTCTTTCAGTCCAGTTCATCCTTTTACTTTTGTCCACCCTATGTAGGTCCCCTTGCTCCCTTCCTAGTGTGTCTCCTTGGTTTGTGCTACTTCCCTTCTATTACTTTCACCTGCTCCTCATTTCCTGGCATCTCACCTGTTTCTTGTTTGGTGCCTCTACTTTAGCCAGCCTGTCCCGTCTCTCCCTGAGTCTGTCTTTGTCTATTCATCTCTGGTATCTTGTTCCTGCACCAACTCGTGATGTAATCTTGGTGGCTGTGGTATAGTTTGTTTGTTTGCTTGCTTGTACAAATCCTTCTCAGCCTAGTGGCTTAGCTTGCTTGTTTGTTTGTCCTCTCATGCTTGTTGGTAAAGCGTTGGAGATGTATTACTCTGGTTTGTTTATTAATGTACATTCTCCTTTTGTTCGCAGACCCGTGTTCCTAACGTTTCTCCATAGACCCTGACTCCTCGTTTCCTGCCCCTGGCTCAACATGAGAGGCCTAAGCTATTCATGTTCTTTTGTTCGTTTGAGGAGCATGGGTCCAGTTTGTGTGTTAGTTTGTCTTGTTTTGATGTGAACGCTGAAACAAAGTTTCATCAAAACTAAGTATCACCATACGAGTGCGTTCTCCCCTTCCCTCAAACCTTGCGGAGAGATCCGTGACAGCTTTATTTCTTTCAAACCATTCAAAACAAATTATTTACAGTGTGAACAAAATACGGCAAGAAGAAGACATATGTAACAACCAAGTAAAATCAAATAAAAGCAGTGAAAAGAAAGGAAAGACATAGATTTACAAATGTAAAAAATAGAAACATAACGATGAATGTCATAGGAGGATACAATAAGAATATAATTATAAATAATTCTATATTAAAGAATGTAAATAAATTATATAGAAAATTATATGTGTATGATAGAACATGCTCAAATAAAACGTAGAAAATAATACAATTATTTCAAATTAAAATAAAGGAATTACAAAAAACAATTAAAAGGAATACATTTTTAAAGACACATCCACTTTCAGGCAGGTTCACTACATTTTGACATTATATATTTTGACATTTTATTACAGCCACCGGCTGATTTATGACGGATTTGTTAATATTTGTATCAGTTCCACATTATTTTATCAACATCATATAGCATCTTTCTAATTTTGATGAATGACAAAAGATTTGGCTTCTCTTGAAGTCTTAGATGAACACTTTTTCTAAAATGCTCAAGAAACATGTTTATGAGTTCATGCTTCACTTGCATTGTGTTCAAACAACCTTCCAGTTGTGCAACTATTAACTGAAACATGATTTTGCTCTGCAATCCTATTTTCAGTGTGAGATTATTTAATATAAATGTATTCTCAACACCCCCACTTTTACTAAAATGTCTTTTTGTAAAGTAATTCTTCTACAGCATCCCTCCAATGATTGGCACATGTATTTTTAAGAATTTAAGCAAAGAAAGATTAATACCTCAGTTCAGAGAATGAAAGAGTATAAATGTGTGTGTTTGTGTGTGTGTGTGTGTGTGTGTGTGTGTGTGTGTTTGTGTGTGATACACCAGTATCGTTCTCAGATGAAGAATGTGGATAAGGAGGTGTTTTTTAACCTGTAGGCACAGTGGAATAACACATGTCTGACTGAACTTATCTGGTGTGACGGTCTATTCAACAAGCCTCAAGGGATGGAGATTAAGATGTTGTATGGGGGTGTTTGCCACACATGTTTCAACTGAGTAAACAAATAGTTATGGATAAAGAAAGTCTAATGGCCTTTGGTAAACACACTTGAAGCAGATATTAAAATAATAAGATGGTTCATTTACTACAAGTACTCCTCTGTAAGTGAGTGTGGCAGTAAGCGAGGGATTAGAGCCATGCAGCTGGGCATGTCTGCTGCGGTAGCTAAAAACAAAAAATGTCAACAGTGTGGTTGGTAACAGCATCTGCTCAGGTCTTTTACGACACCTTGATTCCTCGGGCTGCCCCTTTTAGAGTAAAACACCACAGAAAAACCTAAGCAACAGACATGTCTGTGTTTGAACTGTAAAAGTAAGGCTGGAACGTGACGCAATTTTCTAATAATTTTTTCTTACATGTAGCTCATTGACCCCCCACCCTGAGTTCGGGATAATGGGGTAGAAAATGGATGGATGGATGTAGCTCATTGACAGAATTTTGCTGAATGTGGGGATTCTGACGTTTAACTCAACATCACTTTGAGGTTGTCTGGGTCTCTAAGTGATGCTAATAAACAATAATGTTATTTCTTGTAATCCTTAGAACACAAGAGGAGCTGTGCCACAGGAGCAACAAGTGGTAAATTGTTGTTATATGCCAAAGCAGCTCCTAATATCGAAGTTCCCCAAATTTATGTTGATAGTCAAGGTGTCATGCTGAGATTTGTTTGGTGTTCCTATGTCACACAGAAACAAAGTTATTGTAATATGAATGACATGTAAGAAAACTGGAGGGTTTTTATGTGTGTAACACAATATAAAAATGAACAAAATTGCATAAAGAACAAAATTGCGCTAATATATTTTAGGTCTCATTTTTAAATCTGGGAGAACATTCTGGATATTCTCCACTCACTAGCGGGTGGGGAAAACCTGCAGAGGGAAGGGGTCCGGAGAGTGACTGAGCAGTGTTGCGCCAAACATAAAAGTGAAAACAACAAGCATGTAGGAAATCAAACACCAGTTTTAGACTTATTTTATTAACATTTACTTAATATGTTTAATAACTTTTATGTTATGAAGATGTTCTTTAATGGTTATGAAGTATCTAATTATTTTAAGAATCTCTCATTGGTGAACCTAAATGAGC
The DNA here is from genome assembly GCA_037577295.1 of Ladigesia roloffi. Classification (NCBI taxonomy): domain Eukaryota; kingdom Metazoa; phylum Chordata; class Actinopteri; order Characiformes; family Alestidae; genus Ladigesia; species Ladigesia roloffi. Next base: position 4,403 of record JBBKCR010019691.1, on the reverse strand, counting down.
CCTCAATTGCTGGGCTCCCCAACTCTGGTCCTGTAAGGCTTGTATGCAGCTCAGTTCATCCTCATGTGAGTTAAATCAGGTTTGTTTAAATAGCCTCATTCTATGACAGCATCTGTCTGGCACTCTTATGTTTAAAGTTGTGAAGGATGGATATTGTTTTGTGATTTGTATTTAATGAAAAAAAATTGTGCAGTTGTATATCAAGAAAAATCCTTAAAATCCTTAAATTGTTTTCCATATTTTTGACATGCTCAAAATCAAACTAATACGAATTTGTGACTCAAAGTTGTTGAATGCAAATCACAATGTATTTAAATGTGACAGCAAATTTTCAATTTAAACATTTAACAGGCTCTTTATAAACAGCTGATTTGAATTCACATTGAAAGGGTTTATTTTTTGATAAACATTTTTTTTTTTCAAACTAAAAGATCTTTCAGACTCTAATAATCAATAAAATATAATTTTTCTGTCTTTCTATCCAGCCCAGTACCAAATGACTCAGGGACCAGTACCAGTCCACAGCATAGGGATTGGGGACCTCTGCTCTAAAGAGTCCATCACTTTGAAGTACAGGCGTAACTCTACCCTGAGCTGAGTCAGAAAGGGGCACAATAGGGCCCTACAGTCTATTCACAAAGTCCAGCTACCAGAGGCCCACAACCGGATTCTTTTTAAGCCATAAAACGCAGCCGCCTCCTGGATGTCACTTATCGTTCTGACCCTGTCACTGAAAGGACGTAACCCCTGTCTTCTTTCTCTCTTGCACACTCTTTTGTCTGCTTTGTCTGTTCTTTTTTCTCAGCTCTAAAACATACAGGTTTCTGGTTCACTGCCTCATAGGGAAGGAATGAGAAAAAAGAGGTCTGGAAGAGGCAGAGCTGACATGCAGGGCCGTTCATTAAGGACCCATTTTTGTCATTCTTTGTCTTTCTGGTGACTCCAAGATGGAAGAACATTTTTCAGGTGTAAAGACTGATTTGGAGTTCATGCTAGAAATCCCATTTAAAATTAAAGTAATCTTAAATTATTATAAGAAAGCTATATTTTCAGTGAAAAGCCACATTATAAACATATTTTACCATATTAGTGCTATTTTTTTTTAATATTTATTCTCATACAGTAAGAAAACCCATCTTGGTCTAGTGGTTTTGAGCTAATAATTTTGTGAATGTAGGGATGCAGTTTTAATGTGAAATCCTTTGTAGAGCTCACTGGAACATTAAATTGCTCTCATTCTTTACAAACTATAGAAATTAATGATAGAATGAATTACCTGGAGGGTGATATTGCAGATGTAATGTAAAAATAGTTCACAAGCTAACAGCTAATGTAAGAAATCATGATGAACTCTCTGTTCACAGTGAAAATTAAGATTGTGACATAAATCTTAATTCTAGCTTTTTTCAAGCATTTTTCACACATTTAGAGCTTCATTTTGGTACATTTTGATACATTTTCTTGCAAGTACATTCATTTTTTGTACACTTCCCTGCTGCATAAATGTTTAATTTTCAATTAAAAATGTTAAATATATAGTAATCTCTCCGTTTCTCATGGGGGTTAGGCATTGTTATGTTTGGGTAAAAAATGTCTTAAAGATAAACTGTAATCGTACTGTACAGTTTACACTGAACTCCTGCAGTTCTAGAAGGTAAATACTGATTTAAAAATTTTGCATTAAAAAATTAGATATTTCCATGACAAAATAATGTGGAGGATATCTGCATTTCCACAAATGTTCTGCAATTAGTTTGTTTCTTGAAATAATTGACTAAATCTGAAACAGTTTAATTTCCTTTTAAACACACTACACGAAGGCAAAAGCATTATTATTATTATTATTATTATTATTAATGTAATATTATTATTAAACCCATATACACTGGACACTGTGCACTGGACTGCCTTCTACTGCTATTAATTAATGCATGGGGGTTTTCTTTGGTATGAGAATGGTAATACAGTAATAATTTAATTGATTTTTTTAGTAATAAAAATACAGTTAAATGTACGGGTAATCACAAATCTTTTAAAAAATGTATTAATTTACTGTTCGCCAGGTGTCGCATTTTATTCAGTCTGCCTTGCTCTGAATACAGTGGTGTTTAATCCTCAAAGCATCATCCTGAGCTATATTGTGACAATCATCAAAAGCTCCACAAGGTTTTTTCGTAAAAACATTTAAAAGGGACTTATTATGCAAAACTCACTTTTTAAAATAATGTTATAATAGGTATATAGGCTTTACAAAACATGTTCATGAATTGCGTTGCATAAAATCACTCTTACATAAAGAGATCTCACCAACATTATTCTTCACAGTTTCAGTCCTTTTCAATTTCAGTTCTTTTTTATGCAAATACGCTTAACATCTGGAGTTTACATAAGAATCCATGACCTTAACACCAGTGAAAATATTTATTTCATTCTTTATTTATTTATTTCCATCCTTACATTCAGTCTGTGTGACAGTGGTCCTAGCCTGTGTGGTGACCAGGCTAAACGAAGGAAGGGAGGGAGAAAGAGTGAGAGATAACCTAGGTGGACAAAAATATTGGGACACTTAACACACAACGGAAAGGGAGAGAACAGACAGAATCCAGTCCTACATGTTCAACCCCAAGTCAAACCCAGAACAAGGCGAACACAACACTTTATGTGTGCTGGTAGACATTGTGCTCAGCTTATCCATGCTGGTAAAACTAGCAGATGTAATGGCAGATTTGGTGTTGGGGCGCAGTGGAGCACGCCTTACTATACACGTCCACGGGAAAAAACATGCATCTTACACCATGATGTGTTGTAATGCCATTTTCTTTGCATTAACCAATAGCGGAGGTTGTTGTATTGTGTTTGAGCGAGTTTGGCTGCTGATGGTTGGTGCAACACACTATAATAAATAATGGAAAAAGAGCCCAGTCTGATTGGAGTGGTCAGAATGGTGTGTGGACGTGGCCACATCATACCATACAATGATTCAAATTTAGCTGAATTCCTATTTATGATACAAAATTAGTCAATAATATTTTTCTCAATAATTTACAACAAAAACATATTGCCACGAAAAAAGCATAACAAAAAAAGCAGAGAATATGTGAAGGTTCTGTTATTGTGGAGATTGCAGCATAAAACGACTAGTATTTGCATCTAAATCTAAATGTTTCATCTAAATCTTAATGTTACATCTTAAATCAAAATATTACAAATATTTATCTAAAAATTGAGTCTTGATTCTAAATGTTTGGAGGATATGCTAATTGGCCGCATCCTGCGATTGCAATTGGCTTTTACTTAGAAGGGGGCTGGAAATTCACTCACCAACAATGATGATTTGCCATAAATTATCTTAAATCTAAAAAATAAATATGGAAAAATATATCTTGCACTCTAAATGTGAACACTCTAAATTGTGATAAATGCAAAAAATATATCTCATGCACTACATGTGAAAATATATCGCGGCTGTTGTGTCAGAGGACTTTTATTTTGACATGTTGACTGTGTGTGTCTGAAGTCTTTGTGAATCACCTGTCTTGTATTTTAGTTTAAGTGATTGTGAGTTCTGATTGGTTCTTGTGTGTGTCTGTTTTGTATTTAAGTTCCTTAGATTCTTGCGTTCAGGGTCTTAGCATCCATCATGCAACCTTATGTCTCCTGCATCGTATTTACCCTTTTGTGTCTTCTGTGTTGTATTTGAGTTTGGCCTCCGTGCCAGGTTTCTGTTAAAGTTCGGTACTGTCTTGAGTCTATTTCCACATTAAAACACCATCTCCTGAACCTGCACTCTGCGCCTCGCCTCACTCCCGAGCACCTCCCGATGTGGCAGAATGCTAAGACCCACCCACAGAGGCGCTGCAGGTTTGTGCACAGACTCCCAGGCTTGGGGTTCCAGAGTAGTGGTGGCCATCCCCGGAGGTGTGGTGTGGTAGAGCCTGAGCCAGCCTGTACCAGTGCGGTAAAAGGGAGCTAGGGAGGGTTCTTGAGGAAAGGTCCTCGGAGCCAGAGCCCACTTGGAGCTCAGAGAGCTCTCTCAGGTCCGTGGCTGGTTTCGAAGCTGTGCTCGGTTCCCCCGAACTCTGGGTCGCACGGCTCCACTGCTACACGGTCTGTAGCCTTTTGTCCTCTCCGCAGGAGCCGCAGCATGGAGCTTCACTGAACTCCAGCTGTCCGTTGGGCTGGATGGATCGCCAAAGATCCCCAGCCTTTCGCTTTGGGGAGGTTGGATGTTCGCAGCTCCACTGGAGGGCCTGAATGCAGCAGCGTGAGAGACAGCCTCCGCTGCAGACCCGCACTTACCCCAAGCCTGCCACCACACCCCCAGCTCCCACGCTGACAGAGTTTCGATGGAGAGCAGGGTGCTCTCCATTGTGTTGTGGTTCAGTTGGAGAGTCAGCATGGAG